>JAXGGA010009375.1:0-51665 GCA_038373865.1 Uloborus plumipes
TAAAGTAGGAACCCATCTCGACGGTAGCGAAGCAAATGTTCTAGGCATTTAGTATTTAAGAGGCGTTGATATAAGTCGATGAGTACTTGGAAACTTGTCAATTGTTTTCTTACGTATTCCTTTCTCACAGCTAAGAATAAAACTCCCAGATTAGAACCTAGCCATTAGTACTCTGTCACAAATACGGAAAGTCAGCATGGATTATAAATCACTTGAGTGTAAAAATGCGCCTTATTACGAATTACTTATTTATGGGTGGAATATATTTTCAGTGAAATATCACTTGATACTTAACGTATCTTGTCAGTTCTTAGCTGTTTCGCAGCAGCTTATTTGTAAACTCTGAGAGCGCCGATAATGTTTTCAAAATCAATTCGTCCACTAAAACTAAAGTGTTCACTCATATAAAATAGTGAATCTTTTCTACTTTTCTATGGAATTTTTATGATGTATTCAGGAGTTTTTGAAAATCTTGTTCTGGTGATGCTTACTGAAATGATTTACTGAATTCGAGTTTATATTTTTAAGAATGTCTTTCTGAATAGCAGCTGTTTCATTGGCAATAAAAAAAACCAAAAAGGTCCGCTTGTCGAAAAAATCTGCTTGACGGGGCACGAACTATTATTTCCAAAAGTCATTCTTTATAAAGAAGATGATCGGTTTATGTCATCGTTTTCGAACTTTATTTAATTCTATAAAAGTGTTTTTTTCTTTTTTCTTTTATGAAACGCTTCAGGATGAAAAATAAATTTTGTCGGAGGATATTGCACAGCTCGCCTAACTTCGGGGACACTGAGGGACGGTTTTAGGGCTGATCGAATTATGGAAACGGTCTTCTTTTATTTTCTTGAACTAGTTTTATTTTGGAAAGTTTAATTTGATAATTTTGTTTTACTCCTAAATGGTCTCGGGATTTTTATTGGGCGTGTTTTTATTGCTTTGTTGTTTAAGTTAAATTGCTTTAGAATTTGCGAAAGAAACTTTATATTGCTTTAAAAATTTGATTTCAGATGCACTTTTCTGAAATTCTAAATCGAAGTCAGCTTTTTCTTGTCCTTTTCGCTTAACGAATTGAAAGGTTTTTTTATGAAAAGAAAAAGGTTTCTTGTAGATAACTCCAATTTTTTATTTGTCTTTTTATATTTTTGGAAAATATGTATGGATTTTAAAATCCATTATTATTGAACAAGGATTTAAATCTGTATATTTTTAAGCTATTTTCATTCAAGTTTTATTATTTTTGAAAACTATACTTTTTAAGACTTAAATTGAAAACTAGTGTTTTTACAGTTTAAATAACTCTCGCATCTCTGAACAATTTATACTGAAAAAAGACTATCCCGAAGCGAATTAATTACCTAGATTGCGGATTAATATACATAAAATTATTTTTATTGCTAAACAGTACAAAAAGCTTTCTTTAAATAACTAGTCTATTCTTCGCTTCATGTAAAATTAGTTCCCCTAAGATTACTGTCAATAAATTGTTTTATCGAAAGTTTTACTTTATTTACTAAATATTTTTTTCTGCTAAAAAAAGAGTTTATGTTAACTGAAATGTGCAGTTAAGTAAGTCAATTAATCATTGGAGTGATTTGGATTACATTCTGAAGTTATCCTTTTTAAAATTACCAATTTTTGTTTTTTTGTTTTATACATGATTGTTAATATTATTGTTATTTTTTGTAATAAAATTATTTATTTTATTTATTCCATTACATGGCCGAAAACAGCCTGCATTATAGTCTGAAGTATATTCCATTATAGGAAGTAATTATCCCCCCCCCCAAAAAAACAAATAAAACGACGTTTTCTTGAACTGAAACGTTACCACTACGTGCCGGCATTAGCGTATTAAAAATATTAACACATTCCGTTTCGTTTTTGAATACCTAGGCATTAGTACTATACAAGACAGCAACTTAAGTTGACACTGAACGTCACTACGGGCGGAGCAAATAAGAGTTCTCAAGCAGTTAGTGATCTCCTCTAATTCGCCAAGTAGGCTGTGACGTTTTATCTAGCTTGTTTTTCATAGGCTAACGTCATACTGACGTCACGATATTTTTGTCAAGAAACCTTGCAGTGAAGTGCTATGCGATTTCCGCTATGCAACATCAACCGTTTTTCATCCCCCCTCCAATGTACTTTAGTTACTAATTTAATAAGCATAGACTACATTTTCAAGGAATAATTTTTGAAATGCAAATTCCTGCTGATGGTAAAGTTAAATTGCCTTTATAACATGCGAAATATCAAACACTAATTGTTAACTGTTTCTAGAAAATAAAGCTTTTCTGTAAGTTTAAGAGGAAATGTATCATCTTCCTCGCTCGAGGAAAATTTCAATACACAAAATAAGAAAATAGTTATGCGCGGAAATAGTTAAGTAGCCAAAATAGTAAACTTTCGTGCTTCTACATTATAATAACGAAACTATGAAAATTTAATGTAATGAAGTGCTAAATTTGAAGAAAATTCACATAATGGAGAATGCGGCGCTATTATTTAGTAAACAGAATATGCAGCTTTATCAATAAGTTGTTGACTGTAACAGTAATTTAAAGCAGTTGAAAGAATATAACTAATATTTTTGAGTCATTACTTAAAGTAATAATTGAAATTGTCAATTAAAAGGTTAAAGTTTAGAATTCGCTTTTAATTTAACATATAGTTCGTAGCTTTTTATACTTTAAAGATTTCAAAAATATAAAAATGCTAAAAAAATTTTCATTTTGTTATATTTTAAAGATTTCTGCTGTTTAAAGTTTCGTTTTTTACCTTGTAGGGGAAGGGTGGACATAGCGGCCACCCTAAGGAACATCTATTTTTTCCACCCCTAAACTTTATTGAAACATTTATTAAATCCCTTCAACATTTAGTATGGTTACTTAGGCCTGATTAAAAAATATAAACAACTAGATTTTTAAACTTTATTTGTACAAAATTTTTACTTTACCAAAAGCTGTCAAAGTGGCCACTTCCAAAATAGATTTAGATAGTATGGAAAAAATGAAACGCATTTAGTTTCAGAACTCAGAACAATTGTATTAGGGTTTTAAACAAAAATAGGCATTACTAAAAGTATGTGAAGTTAAGAAATCACTGGTATTTACATAAATCACAAATAAACTCATCGTCCTCCTCTTCGATTCCTGTGCAGGCTTTGTGAGCCCATTTGAGGCACCCAGAACATCTAACCCAGCCTTCGTTGTCCTTAGATTTCGAATAGCAATCACCACAGAAAAAACAATCGACGTCTCTGACGGCTGTGGCCACTTTGCCCTCTAGCGCGCCATTTTCGAAAGAACAATATTTCACGTACAACCCGTTGTTGTATCTACTGTTGAAATATATGAATTCAACGCTAGAAACATGGTTTTTTGCACCATTGATGTAAAATGTTCTTCACCTAGTCCTACAATAAACTAAAACGAAACATGTGATACACTTATCTAACATCAGAGGGTCGAAAAAGTTAAAAATTCGCGATATCTCCGTGAGTTTGCGTCTGAGCGGCACCAAACTATAACACAACAACAACGGCTGCCGAGCGAGTAGTTGAGTCTATTGCCGCTAGGCTGCAGCACTGTACAGGAAGGAAAACTTCAAGTGGCCACTATGCCCACCCTTCCCCTTCAATAAAAAATGCAGGATAATTTTATGGTAAATATTAGTGTAACATGTAGTGTTACAGTGCAGAATTTTTTTCTAGTAAACTGTACAGAGAAAAAAATAGGGATTGCAGTGCCAATTGGTACACCACGTGACTTAATGTGCAATGCATATAATACCGTATATCCGATACATGATGTGTCTTGTTTGGTATGGTGGATAGCAAAGATTCCCGCTGCTCGTATTTCGCCCTTTTTTGCTCTCATTATTTCTACCGTAAAATTTTAAAGTAAAAATAATTTTACGGTAAATATTACTGTCAACATGG
Organism: Uloborus plumipes; assembly: GCA_038373865.1. NCBI lineage: Eukaryota > Metazoa > Arthropoda > Arachnida > Araneae > Uloboridae > Uloborus > Uloborus plumipes. The sequence goes on from JAXGGA010009375.1 coordinate 3,944, forward strand.
ATACCAGTTACTTTGACTGTAAAATTCAGGAACTTTTTTAACTGCGTACACCCAGTCCTACTTGTTTACTATCGATTATCAATCATAATAATGCGTTATTTTAAAAGTATAACTTTATATTAATATCTTTATTTATGGTGTATTTCTTATCTTTTTTGTCAAGGATAATAAGGCTTCAAAAAGAAACACAACTACGTTATTTACTTCTCAATACTTGAGGAAAATAATGTTTAACTTTTTTAAAAATCTGTTTTTAATCGAATTTTCTACAGAAAATCATTGATTAGAAAAAAAAAAGAAACGTAGTCTTTCTAATCTCTTCTCCGAATCGCTGTTTTTGATTTGAACTTACACGCGTGAAAGATAGCCTCTTTAATTTCGATTAAAGTCTCCTTTCAGCTTCGAAGGTTCTCGAGCACAAGCTAATTACGGGGCTTTTCGAGTTTAATTACCACAAACGTGTTTCTAGTGAAACTAAGATCATGAATAGATCTCCCGAAAACAATGGAGTTTTCGACCGAGGCGAGAGTTGAATTATTTTTGGAGTGTGTATGTGTGTGTGTGAGTAAAAGAAAAAGCGCCCTCTCCGCGGCATTTGAATATGAATGTCTTGGTTTCGAGTTTATTACATTACGCGCATAAAGAGTTGGGGCGTTAAGATGTATGGCCGCAGAGTAAACTGTTTCGGCGTAATGTGTAAATTTATAATCATTTTCGCTTCGAAGAATTTTAACACTCTCCGAAACTGGGAAAGGGCAGATGCATTATTTTCTACAACTTTCAGAACAGTGAGTAGAAATTCGAGGGATGGCGATTTTCGGTGGAATTTTCTTTTCGCATTATAAGCATTTCACAGGGTTTTTAGTTTTTGGATTGAACAACTTTTCTTAAAAAAAAAAAAATAAATAAAACATATGTTTTATTGATACTTACATGATCTTAATTTTAGGTTATATATGAGTTGAAGAAAAATAAATACCTTTGTGCGATAGATGTGAAGTTTAAGTCCAACGTTAGAGATGCCCAAATATACAGGTATACTGCAGACACGTGTTTCAGGGTTATAAACTATGTTTCTCTCCTCTTAAAGATCCCATTCATCCTCTTTACAGTTGTGGTATTTATAAAATTAATTACATTTGCAATCTCTCCTATATAGGCCAGACGCGACGTGCTTTGAAATTCCGCTTAAAAGAACATCAGAATTATGTGAAAAAGCAACAATTAAATAAGTCTAGTATTGCGCAACATTGTTGGGATAAGAATCATTCTTTCGATTTTAATTCTTTTCAAATTGTCCAAAAATGCCCCAACCCATCAGATCTTGATTTTTGGGAATCCTTCCACATTTTGAAAAACAGTTCTGACTTATTTTACGATCTAAATGCTATTCCTTACTTTTCCGCCGTTTGGTGTCCATTTGTATAAATTATATTTGTTAGCCTTTTGGCGTTTCGTGTCGCTTGTCTTTAGATTAATTAATTATTTTACCTAATTTCAATTTTTTGCACACTTTTTTGACTAATTTCTTTTCATTTTATTTCATTCTGTTTTCTTTCTGCTGTTTTTCCGTGTGTTACAATTGCTTCGGTACATAATTTTCCTATTTGCAAATTTATTGCTAATTTATTCATAAGTGGTTTCATTCATTTGACAATGTTTATTATCTTTAGGATTTTTTGGAAATTTATTTCTTAACGGTTTTTTCCTGATGGTTTCAAGTAATAAATCTCGGCTCCAAGCATTGTCTTGTTTGTTTTGTTAATATCCAGTTTTTGCTATTTATACTGTCTTTTGTTCTTCCGTGTTGCTTTTATCGGATGATTCTTCATCCTAAAGCTCACACTTCTTGCATTGAAAAAGAGGCTCCTTGTAGCCCTGAAACACGTGTTTGCAGTATACCTATATATTTGTGCATCTCTAACGTTGGACTTAAACTTCATATATATAAGTTGTTTTTGGTCGAAAAGATTTTAGAGTACGCGCCTAAATTATTTTGTAATGGTTGCAATGGGTGTTGTATTGTCAACCATAACGTTAATACACTGGAAGAACTATATTTTGCATTAAAATACTGTTATGAATTCTATTTCCTAAAGTGACTCAACCCCCCTCCTTTTTTTGGAAGAAGGTTAATGTTTTTAGAGTATGAGTCATATACTTGTTTTCTGCTTACTTTACAAATTATCCAAAATCCTTGTGCTTTTCATGTTGAATTGTTTTTCACTCTTTTTGCTGAACCATACCTTTTGTATCTTAAAACCGTAAGAGTTTTACTTATCCTACGTTTCTTAAAACCGCATGTAATATTTTCGAGGGCTTTTAAATCGATAATTTTTTTGACGAAGGTAAGTTTAACTAACTCCAAATTTGACTTATTAATCTGAATCTAACTTTTTGTCACGTAGTTTTTTAAAGGTCATTTGACAATTGTAATAATAATACTTTTCTTTAACTGAATTAAAAAAAAAAAAGGCTTATCTTCAAGAAATCATTTTTTTTAAAACTATCATGCAACAAAGGACAAAAAAAAAGAAGTTTTTAAATATACGGTCCGCAACAAATTTTAAATCTTAGAATTAGAGAAAATATTCCCTAATCATTTTCACTGTCTTTTTCAATCATGTTAACCATATATAGAGATTAAACACACTTGGCGTCAAACACTTGGCGATATATCGCCAAGTGGTCGCGCCAATTCATACCACTTAAGTATGCATTAAAATTAACACTGATTTACCCCAGTAAAGGGGTAAAACACCCCTTGGGAACATTCGAATGCAATTAGAACGAATGTAATGAGGTGCACAACTAGACCCCCTGCAGAGCTTACATACCAAACTAGAAGCTGCTACGGTATGCAAATTTTGAGTTATGTAACATATATACGCACATACATACGCGCTTACATACATACATACATACGCACTTACATACATACATACATACATACATACATACATACATACATACATACATACATACATACATACATACATACATACATACATACATACATACACACATACATACATACATACTCACATTCATACGTACATAGTCACATTCATACGTACATACTCATATTCATACGTACATACAGACGTCACGAGAAAACTCGTCGTAGTTAACTCGGGGGTGGTTGAAAAGGATTTTTCGGCTGGTTATATGTTGGTAGATACATATGAACGTGCTGACAGATTAAAAAAAAAAAACTGCTCAACATTCACTCGGGGGTTAGCAAAATCAAAATTAAGAAACCAAATTTGAGTGAATTTTTTTTTCGCGATCACAATACTTTCTTCACTACGTAAAAGGAAGTAAAAATCATTCTGGTTAAACTTTCATGCAGACATCCATCTACACTTCCTCATTGATCCATTTCAAAAACATTTTTTTTCGTAAATTATACACATTACTCTTCTTCCTTATCATAATATCAACACGTACTCGGAGCCAGGGAATAAATTCGCCCTTTAATTTTGATTAAATTACTCTTTCAGCTTCGACGATTGCGAGCATGAGCTAATTACTACCCTTTCAAGTTTAATTACCACAAACTTGTTTTGGGTGAAACTTACCAGGGCTCCCTCAATAACTAGTTTCCCTTTGAGTAAGTCTTTTCTGGGAAGGCGAAAGTCCTGTTATGTCTGAAGTGTTGGTATAATAGACAGAAGGATCTCCTTGAAAATTGCATAACTAATATAAATAGCTAATGGGAATTTATTTGAGCGAAAAGGGTTGTAAAGTTTTCATACCTAGTTTACACGAAAACGATTCATTTTCTTTTTTTTAAAGACGAAGTTTAAATACTTCGTTTTAACTAGAATCAATGAGAGTAATATACAAATATAAGTAGACTTCAATTTTATGAAAAGCAATAAAAATATTGAGACCTATTTTGGATTTTGAACTGTTTGTTAAATAAAAAAATAAAACTAATGTTACTTTTATTTTTAATAAAGCATCAAAATGCATATAAGTTTAGTTAAGTCTAACTACTGAAGCATATAATTAATCACTTTATGAACTGTATTTTTAAATATTTTCATGAACGTTCTATCAAATAAGAGACAATTGAAAATTTAATATATTTTGGTTTGTCTTAAAAAATATGGTAATAATTGGCGCAATTTATTTTAAACTAGTTACTCAAGTAAAGTAGAACGTAACATTTTTTGAGTGTTAAATAAAAATTCATTTCTGCATACATTTTTTTTCGAAAATAAATATATAAATAAATAAAAAATGACTGAATGTGAAACGAAATTTTGCCTCCGATCTTCAGCGTTATTGAAACTTACTTTATATTAATATGCCCCTTTGTTTTGTAATTTTAACAAAAATACAAGTCTTACCGTTCTTAGTACAAGCATAAATATGTTTTCTTTTTTTTTAATGTTTGGAATCATGAAAGTACAAGACAGTTTCTCATGTAATATTCTGTTTTGCCAGAAAATATATTAAAAAGTTTTTACTTAGCTTTCTCTCGAAATCCTCTTTGTAAAAGATATATATTACTGCAACACAGATCTAAATGTAATTTTTACAGAATATTGCATTTCTGTGCATTTGGTTGATAAAACCTTAGTTTGCAGCTAAAAACATTACTAACAAGATTTTCTACCTATATATAATTATAATTGGCCTGGATAAAAAAAGGAAACAAACAAGTTTGATATATCAATACTGATCTAAGAACTATGTTTTGATTGCATAAAATGCGCAAAAGCGTTCAAATTGTATGCATTAGTCTCATATAAGCTTACATTAAAGGACGACAAAACTATTCGATATGACTCGCAGAAATAAAATTACAGTAAACTCTCACTTATGCGCCGGCCCAAGGGACCAACAGAAAAAGGCGCATAAGTGAGAGAGACGTTTTAGTGAACTATTTAAGGGACTAAAACGCAACATTGGTTCTAATGAGAGAATGAATAAGAATGTTTCTATAGACAAGGGACTTATTACTACGGTTTGGCAATTATTGGAACGTAACTACAATGATAAAGAGAAAACAAACATTCTAGCATACCTAATTGCAAGCTGTTCCCTTTAAAACGATGCATAATAGCTAATTGTCTTTCTCCGAACTCTAGTTCATGCGAAAACCATGCCTTCCGTGAGCAATAAAGGCGAAAGAACTAAGAGGAAAGTGAAGAAAAATGCTTATTTTTTAAAGAAAAAAATGATTTTTTTACATTTTTAGGACATTTCGGCGCTTAAGTGAAATGTTTATCTTTGGAACGACGCATAAACAAATGATACTATCATCATTTTGCTATGGAATGTGCTGGGACCATTAAAAATCATCGTAAAAGTGAAAAAGGCGCATAAATGAAGCGGCGTATAAGTGAGAGTTCACTGTAATAATCACAATCTTACATTCCTCTCTAGAACAATACCATTAATTTCAGGATTACTTTCTTTCAGGAAAATAATGCTGTATGATATGTTTTTTTCTTCTATTCCTGCCGGTGTAACCTGTTGTGTTATATTATGTTTCAAATTTTCAATCCTTTACTTGCGTGGAATTTTGCAATAAAGCACGATATTTCTTGTCGTAGCACTGGTGAATGTTTAGGTTGTGTTAGAGAAAGTCTTAAAGGTCCTGTAGGAATACCTCGCTGTACTTGTTTTGTTTGAGACTAATATGCTGGAATCGACTTTTAAGCTGGTGAAACAGACTTAGTATTACAGATCAAATTTTTCGAAAAGAGGAGATTTAGGATTTGGCTTTCAAAACTCTTTTTTTTTTTTTTTTGCCTAAAGTTTATAAACATAGCCCGAAGACTTATTATATACATTTTCTTACCAAATGGTGGAATTGAAGGTGTTTTTTTTTGCATAACGCTTTATAAAGTACTTCAGTATAGGCTTAACTCGCGTTAAATTGTTAAGAAGGGCTATTTTTTTACTTGTAATTAAATCAATATGACGCTGTAAGTCTTAAAGCTTAACAAAAAATGTATGCTTGAAAGCAGACTGAAGGAATGAAACCACTATTTTGATTTTTAAATTTTGCTTTACTGCAAGTCTTTGAAAAATTAATTGTTTTCGATGATAGTGGTCTTTTTTTTAGTTAAGAATTATTACCGCAGAAGAGTTTTCTGCTTGGCTAAATGTCATTACTCAGAATTGAATAGTGATAATTACTCACTATTTAGAGTGATATAATCTCGGAGTAAAACTTGCGGTAGATGATATATAAACAAGCAGTTTTCAAATTTCCACTAGACGTCGCTATTTGGCCAATGAAGGTTTTGTTTTTCAATTTTTTACCTCATATCCTAATAAGAAATTCCGGAGAAGATATGCGAGGTTAGTAGACAGCAAAAGGCATATATTCATTTCATATTTCAAGGTACTGCCTAAGGTATGTCTTGCAAGTGTCTTTTTATTGTCTGATCTAAACACTTTTGAGCGTTGGCAATGGAATCGTGACCAGTTACTTTTATTCTTTATTAATGCACATTGTACAGCATACTCCAGAAATAGGAAGGCCCCGCACTGAGGACATTTTGGTCAGACGTGGTGGCCTGATCGGTAAGGCGAGAGAATTGCTACCGAAAGGTCCCGGGCTCGATGCCAGCCGGTCGAAGATCCTCTGTGCCTACTTATGGTGACTAGGGTATGTTAAAAATATTCGTGGTAAAATTCCTCCATGGTCCAATTTAAATCAAAATCTCTGGGGGTATTGGACCAGGGTTTGCTGAGATTGTGATCTATATCAAAAGAGAGAGAGAGAGTGCTCTTCAGGGCTCCACCCAACCAGTCTAACCATGTGTTGTGGTAGGTACGGGGTATCCTGAATTGTGTGTGTGAGTACATTTTGTAGAAATTGGAATATTTCGCCGGCAGCGTTCTGTTAAATGTTGTGCCTCCAGAAAATTCTCGCTTATACCGCCGTACGTGAAATGCATGTCCACCTTGTCATGACTATTAGAACCAGCTGCCTCTTTCAAAGTAACAACGGTTTTAGAGAAAATAAAATAACTCCTAATGAATTTAATCATTGCATGTATTTAATTGACAACTAAGTCAAGCTTATGCACTATACGCCGAAAATTTCCTGTTGCAGATGTAGTTAATGGCCCTCTTAAAGGTGGGACAAGAGTTTATATTTCTTATGACGTGATTGTAACAATTATAATCAAAAATTTTAAATTCCGTAAAATAGAGGAATTTTAGTTTAGGTTGAACGTTTTAGAAACGAATAACCTGACTGACATATCTTTTTGTTTACTTTATAAAATAACTCGATAAATTGAATCGACATAAATGCGTGCAACGGAGAGCACTCAATGCATCACAAGTAACGATTCGCCATTTAGAGTTCATAGCTGGAAAGTCTAAATCATCTTTGGGTTTAGCGCTCGAAAAATTTGCGCTAACAGCATTTTCCTGCAATATATCGTGTAGCTTATTGCATTAGAAACATAAATAACAGATACATAAAGAAATATGACTTCAAAGAAATCTCTTGACTATAACTGAGTGTGGAAATTTATAACGTCATCGAAGAAGGAGTTTTGTGTTCCCAAAGAAATGTTCGCGATTTGTTTCAATTTTGAAGAAAATATGGGGGAAGAAATGGTGTCGTTTGTTTAGAGGAATACGTAAGCTTCTTTCAAACTTTGTTCTTGAAGCCAAAAGCGGACAGATACAGTTACTGAGATTTGAAGACATTTGTTAGTGCGTCTTCACTTGGTTTATTGAAGGGAATTTTATGGTTTTCAGTGCACCTTGCACCTTTTTTCCATATTTCGTTCGTATCTTTTTGCTAAATCACTTTCTTTCTTTAGCGATTGCGTATTACTTATTTCGGATGACACAGCTGTTTTAATACTCTTAGCTTCAGCCTATAACTTTCCCATATTAAAAATGTCATTTACACATAAAATGACAATAAAACTTTTTTCTATGAAGGTATGTTTGAAACCTTAATGTTTATTTCTCAAAATGCTGAATTTAGTTGAGATTCTGCAGTTGACATAGCTTAGTTGTGAGTATTTACTGTCTGTAAGTGCTCTTGCTTTCATTTAACCGGATTATTCTTTTTTACATGATTCAATAGTTTAGTTGATAATGTTGTTTTCACAAACGTTCTCAAGCTCAAAAGACGAAATCGGAACTCCCATCAGCGATTTAAAGTGGTTCAGACAGTATTGACAACATGAAACTACTGCAATGTTACTTTTTTAAATACAAATATTTGCTATTTCGTTTATTGTGACATCGTTGGAACAGTTACTGAGTAACGTTAGATATGAAAATAGTTGATTGCCGATTTTATAAAGATGTTGGTCACATAGAAAATTGAAAATACTGACATTTAGCAGTGGCTCCTTTGTTATTTGCGTTGCATCTGCTGTTAAAACCTTTAGGCTTTAATGACGTAAAGCGTGCTGTTTGCTTATTTATGTTTCGTTAAAATGATTTCATTAATTTGCATTTCAAATAGATCCAATAACACGTTTAGTTATTCAATAACGATGAGACATTAGGTAAGAAGTACAAGTTTGGTATTTTAAACGAGACAAAAACAATTATTTATTAGTTTAGTAAACTATTTGCATAGTTTATGTAAATGGTTAATTAATTTAATTTTAAATGTACATAAACAAAATGTGATCGTAGATAATTAACTTAATGAAAAAACTAACAAAAAAGTAGTTAGTTTTTTCGTAGTAGTGAAAAAAAGTATTTCGCTAGAATAAGTGATGGAGCAATTTATAAGGAAAAAGTTTAGGAAAGTAATCGCTTTTTATCTTTCGCTCATTTTTTGTAGCTATTCATCATAATCAATAAAGAGCATGAAAAAAAAAAAAACTAAAAACAGTTCCCTAGAATGTGCTACCTTTTTTTCAACGTAAATATATTTTCGCAAAATTTTGTATTTCAAACAAGACTTTTTTGCATTGTGTTGGATATGAATTCTAAAATCTTAATTTTATCGATTAAAAAATTGCTAATATGCTTAGACATTCCGAACAGAGCTAAACAATGCTTTCAACATTGTATTTCTCACTGCTACATTGGGTGCACAAAAGTATTTATTCATTTCGTTATTCATATACTACAATATTTTGTGTATTTTTTAAGAATTAATGCACATCATCAGGTTTGCTTTGATTCATTCCAGTTGAACTATCTTAATACTTACGTATTAACAACTTAATTACTTATTATGGTACCTGATTTTCATATCCTTGAAATAGTCTTGAGAAGATTCATCTAAGTGATATATCTTGTACTTCGAAAAAACAAAAGAAGGCGGGTTTTTTCAAATGAAATTCTACATACGAGTAACCCAAATTTATAATGTTATCAAATTTATTTATTTTATTTTTTTATTTCTATGTACTAGAGCATTTGCACTTTTTTTCTTTCATTAGTTACCGTCTATACAGTTAAAAGCAGTCATGCAGTTTATTATCGAAATAGTTTTTTTGTCAAAATAGTTTAATTGTGGATACAGTTATTATTTCTCTATAAATCAATAGATATATTTCCTTCAAAGTTACAAAATATTACTTTTAATACAGTCCTATTGGTTCTGTTCATTAAACACAGATGAAAGATAATGTCTTTAAATCGACAATGAAAAAAAAATCTATCTCTGAAATTGAATTTGTAATAGGGATTTAAAATAAGCAGGTGTAAGTCAGTAAAAAAATCCTTTAATACATTTAAATTGAAGGCTAATTACTTGGGGAATAGTATGATTTTGCGTAAGGTCCCTTAAGAGCTCACTCGAGGGTTAAAAAAATACGTCTGAAGTAATGATCTTCAGTTCTTTATAATTCAGTCCATTTTGGTCTCTGATGAGGAAACGGGACTATTTTACTGTAAAATGTACAGTACAGTTGGAAATGGAGCAATAAAGATACTTTAAATCATATTTTGAATATGGTCTCTCCCAGTTCTTTAAATTCTTACTTCACATACTTAGGGTATTACTTTGTATTGCCTTATTTTATTTTGCTTATAAAATTAGCAGCAATGATCTCTAAAATTAATTTGGCTTATAACTACATAACTACAGCGAACCGCAAAAAAAAAAATAAATAAATAAATAAAAAAATAAATAAATATTCTCATAAAGTTTAAATTGAATGAAACAAAAAATGTAAATGCACAATATTCGCAGGTTTTTTTTTCTTTTTTTTTTTTTTTTTTAATGTGAAAAACAGTCCATCATTATGTTACAAGTCTAAACAGCCATATTCTGATTTATTGTCCTCAAGATATTCAAAACCTACCATTCCAATTACATACCACTTTGCTTCTTGGACACAGCTTCTCCGTATAATGACCATTTCTAACCAATGCTTTATAATGGGCACTTCTAATAGTCCATTATTTTAATAGAGTACACACTGCAACTATAAACGGCTGCGAGCAATCTCTTTTTTAATCATCCTTGTTCTTCGAGCTACGCGTTGTTATTGGCTGAAATGTGTGACAGGACGTGCAATTAGATGGGTCCGTAGTTCCTCTTAAAGCGGCATTTTTATGGGCCAAATCTGTTTTTGAGACTAAATGATGAAAACATTGCTTTATTATTTTTTTAATGGGGTAGTGTTCTGGCTTTGATGATAACTGGGAATGTTTGGAATTGTTCGTTCAAATCAAACATTTTAATTGCATTTCGCATTTTTCAGATTATATTTTTGCAAGGTTAAAAAGAAACTAGTAATTACAGTTTGAAGTTGATAAGATAACGATGAAAGTTTTGAGCATTTATAGTTTCTTCAACTTGTAGCACTAAATGTTTCAATTGATCTATATAAGATGTATTCACAAAATACACAATTGCCTTTTTTAGTGTCTACAAAAATAAGATATTGCATAAATTCCTTGTTTAAACGTGTCATTATTTTATAAAAACGAACTATCTAATTTATTTAAAATATTACAATCTGAAATCTAAATTCATTTTTGTTACTCACGGAAAATATTCCAGTTAAGGTGGAAAATTTTTGCAAACAAGGAATATAATTCCATATTATCAAGAATTACTCTTTCGTAAACCGATGCAGTCTTTCCAACAATTTTGCTACTGATAGTTGATGAATTAAACTTGCGCAATAACTTTTCCTCAGTTTTATTTCACAGAAGCTTTACACATCCTTTGCGTAAGTAAACCTTGTGGGGATTGATCTTTCGCTTTTGAATGTATTCCCTCAGAAACGAATTCGTTTGTAAGCGTAATTTTCTTTCTAGTCTGTTATATTTTTATTAATTCAATGTATTTCAATACTGTATTTTCAATGCATTGTAGTCGTTATGCTTATGTATTATGCGATAACATTATGCCCTGTGCTTTTGATCTTACATTTTTTAATTCATAAATAATGAAAACATTCCCTTCCGCACAAGTGACTGTAATATATATTCGACAGGTGGTTAGTGTCCATTAAAATTTCACCACGAACAACATCTCTCTCTTGGGGTGTTACAATAGCTCATATATGTAACTGGGCTCGCCTTAACCTCTCTGGGGTTTGCCATCTACTGGGGCAATAGGCTGGACAAACTGGGGCAATTGGCGATTTTTTTCTAATGTTATTGAAAGAGTTGAAATATGTTGCTAATATTGCTCAGTGGAAGTTTATAATCATAACTAAAGTTCATAAGTAAAAGACACAAATTCTGTTAATATTAAATACTTACATATATTTCAAGAAAGATGTTACTGAAGAAAGGAGCTGAAAATGCATCAAAATTTATTTTAAAACGGTCAAAGGTGAGCTGCAAATAAAATGCCATAAAAAAAAAAAGAAAAAACCCTCATTAGGTTCAAGTCTTACGCTACCCCTGATGTTACCAATTTTGTTCTATGCTCTTTTTCCTATCTGGTAATGCTTTTCCTATTAAAAGAAATACCAGTGTTTATTGGCTTTGCTACATATTATGCCTCTTAATACCTGTGTGTTAAAACCAACTGATTTCCAAAAGAATCGATTAAGATTAGAAGATAAGTAGTAGCCTTTTATCCTGGTTCGAGGAGATATTCTCTACGTTGGGTCTTCCTTTTCTTCTTGCACCAAATCACTGCCCAAACTTTGACCTCCTCCATGGAAAAGGGGAAGCAGAAATCGATGGTCATTGAATCTGGCATCAGGTCGGTCCGCTCTGCGAAATGTGATTTGTATAGCCTCGCTCAGTGATTCCCCTAGTAGGAGTATTTGTTTATTTGTGCATCGTGCTTCTGCAATAAAGGGCATTAGAAAGACGTCTATTTTGTTTTTCTTTGCTGCGCGTTAGATGCTCTTAGAAGTTTAAAAACTTACTAAGTGACTTTTTTACTCTCGACAGAAATTCTGCATCTTGTAAAAGACTCGAATGTTTATTAATTCTTGTCGTATTTGATGAAACTGCCTTCTGCAGTTGCTATTATGAAAAAAACTTCTATAATGTTGAATTTGGTTATTTTTAGTTGAATTCTTTTAAGGATTTCGATACATTCACTAATATTCTTATAAATGTACTGAATATTGCTTTAAAATTATATAAACTAGTAATACCATTTAAACTCATAATACGAACAAATAAATAATTGTTTCTCGTTTTGAAGTATTCACGTTTCTTTTTGTTGTTATGATAAAACAATGATTAACAGAAGTTTAATTATTTATTTTTTTAGGTAAGAATTTTTGCTGTAGTACATTGCTGATTTCATATTTCTCATTCGCACTTACAGGTAAGTGATGTATACTTTCCTGTACAGTTGAAAATATAACAATAAATTAGTATTTTAGCATCGTACATGAAGTGTAATGTGTAAAAATATTCGTTAATTTCACGAAAACAATATATCCGCACCGGAAAAGTAAAGAGAACTATATTCATTTTTTAAAAATCATCCTACTCCACCTTATTACTCTATTCAGAGGTATGAAGAACTAAGATTTTTAAATTTTCTTTCATGAGCCCATAAATGCAGGGAGATCGAGAGCCATGGCGGGCCACTTGTCAGTTTTGTCTACAGACCCCCTTCTTCCTGTCAAAGTTATATTACTCCAAATTCATGCCGGGCACCCCAAAGGGGTCGGACCCCTAGTTTTTCAGGCTGACTTGGCCTCTCGTCGGCCCTGCATAAACGACAAGTCAGCAATAAAAACCATCACAAAAGAAAAACTTTAAGCTCAACTCCTGGCTAATTTGGTTATTACTGATTCTGTCCGTTTTCAAAAGTCACGCCTTGCAAATGAGTCTTTTTTTAAAAACGACCACGAACTATAAATGGAGAGTTTCATAAGTTTTCAATTTAACTCTTGCTATCTCTTTGGCTTTTCACACATTACGTTGTACCTCCAGGTTGAATTTCTCTACTTAATTTTATGCGGCTCAACATTCGTCTACTTATTCCTTCCCTCAATGAAATCTTCTCTATCACCCCTAGTTTTATAAATGAAAGAAAAATCTGGATCATATGCAAATTTGCACAAATTTAGTCAGTTTTAGTCACATTCTTCTATTTGTTACATAAAGTTTTATTATATTTTATTAGGTCCAACATAGTGAAGTTTTAGACCTTATTTTGACTAAAATTTTTATTCCAGAATATTTTCCGAAAAAACAAAACCGGAAAGAAATATATTAAACCAAAGCAAATAATGCAGCAATAAATTTGTAAATGACAAATTTCAATTAGTTCCAAAGCAGCAAATGCAATGAATGGACACTTAACGTTGCGTAATTCAGTTTTCAAACATTACAACACTTTCTCGGGTCATCTCTAAGCTCCAAAAAAAACAAAATAAATAAAAATACGATCTCGCAAGAGTATGCTAATTAAAATATTTTAACCGGAACAGTGAGCACAATTATCTGCCAGTAAAACAAAGAAAATGGCGCTATTGAATACCGTTACATGCCAGACAACGCCTCTGCTGTGAATAGGAAGTCGTAAAATTGTTTGCCGGTCGTTAAAAAATACTCATAAACGAATGCATTGGCGCATTATTACGATTCTACGAAATAAGACAAACAGAACGACGATAGTAGAAAAAAAAAAGAGAAGGGAAAGGAGCAAATCCCGGCGGTATGTCGCGAAAGCGAAACAAAAAACGTCTTCGCCATTTTGCGGAAATAATGCTATTTGATGACCCCTTTCCGAGAGGAAACAATGGTAATTAAGGAAGTTTAAAAAAAGCTTCACCCCTTAATTAGGTTTATTACGAGGAGTTCGAGATTGTCGAAATGTTATGAGCAAAGAGAAAAAGAAACGTTTACATTAATCAGTGGAGAGAAATGTTTTGTGCCGATTAAAAAAAAAAAGAAAAAGAAAATGTCCCATAAGAGATCGTATCTTTCAAAGTATTTCGCTCTTACATTTGTTACTTTTACATCCTGTCAGCGGCTGAAAATTTCAATAAAGACCTTATTAAGTAGTCGATAAAAATTTGATTTCGAAATGTTACGTATGTAACAGCTATAATCAGGAAGATGATAGTAAAATGGCTCTAAAATGTGTCGTTTCGGAAGCGATTTTTTGAGTTTTTAGTTTATGGCTGAATTGAAAAGATGTAATTCACTGATAAGTGCGTCCGGGTTTCTCGCCGTGAAGGTCAAATGGATTGTTTTATCATTTCTTCGTGACCCTTGAAATGAACACAAAGGGAGGGGACGCAGGAAGCTTAAAAGAACATATTTTAGCTGTTTTTTTTTAATTAAATGCGTAAGATTGTGGTTGTTAAACTTGAAGGTTTGTTATTGTAAAACTATGCAACAAATATCACTAAAAGAGCGTATTTGTAAAAAAATATGAAAAAATAATGTGAGCAGGGTAAGTGCTAGTGTTTATTTAAAATCTTATTAAATTTACTCTAACACAAATGCGATCATTGCAGCTACTAAAATCTCAAAATTTTCACCTGATTCTCTATTCCCACACCATATGTCTGTATACCAGTCAGAAATACAATTTTACTTTATATACTAAAAATCTGTCTCGTTCGGACATCTTTACGCATTATTTTCCGAATTTTTTTAAAGGTGTTTTAATGGATTCATTGCTAAAAAATAGTCTATAAACATATCAAATTTACAGGAAATTCCAACGCCATACAGATCAATTAAGATTATTTTTGGAATCAGCAAACCAAATAACATAAAGACCAGCGAAAACTTTTTTTCTATTTTTCAGAAGTTTTAGTTGCGCAGTTTTGTGTAGTTAATTAAATTTAAAAAATATATGAACATTTTAACAGTTTGAGAGAAAGAATGAAAAAAAAAAAAAACTTTTGAACCAATGCAAATTTTCCATTCTCTAAACTTTAAATTGGTTAAAATGTGTGTGTATAGCTTGAAGAACTTAAAACTCGCATTAAATCTGTAATAGAAAAAAGAAATGTCACGAATTGCTAAGTCCATTGTAAATTTACAACTTATTATAAATTCTTATCTAAGGTAAATGTTGAAACTCAAAAATCCTCCCTTTTTTTTAACTTGCTTAGAATTGAAATGCGGTGTGTTTGTTTTTTGAAAATATTTCTGACCTTTTCAAAAGTAATGTTCGTGAATCACAGTTTTGAAAAATGTTATTTCATGTGTTATTTATCATACGAATTTTTATTTCCTTAAACAAGGATGATTTTCAGCAGCCTTAATCCAGATGTATGGCATCAGTCTTCAGTTTTTGTAAATACTCTAGCACTTTTAAAATAGTAATTGTTTTGTAATTGTAATTGTTTTGGGTCACAAAAAAACTTCAGCATACATTTCCTTCCTGTTAATTGGTTCATCAAATATGTCAAATAAAGCTTGACGGCTTAATAAACCGTTTTCAATTGTTCCTGATTACGTTTTTCATAAATCCTGCCACATCTATTTCAGAATCCTTCTGATATCCAGCTATCGAAATCTTTCGCCAAAAGGCAACTTCATCTCCAAATTCTGCAGACCGCACTTGATATGTACAAGTTTCCTCTCGTACAATTATTCTACTTAATTCCAGCCCAATAACGTTTGCCGTTTATTATTAGCTTCTGCTAATAATCATTTCTGCCGCAAAACTCGAACCATTTTCGGATTTGCCAGCGAGTCCGCTCCTCGGATCTCATTAAACAAATTGCGGAGCCTCTTAAACGCTTCCTTTTAAAGCGTTTTATCAGCATTTTAATCGGTTATTTCGGGAATTTTCCGCTCATTAGCGTCATAAGCTCCGGGCGAATAGGGTCGGCCATCTTTAATTTAGTTAAGAAGGGCCTGCTTTCTAATCAGCTATGGCATGACTCTACGCAATGAAGAACGCTTGACTCTGGGTTTCAGGTTATTTATAATGGAAGGGAACGTAAAATTTTAATAAGTGTTAATAAAAATGATCAAGGAGGTGCTCCACGGCTAAATACGAAGTGAAACATTTGTGTAATTACATTATCATATATTTCTTGATAATCAATGATTGTTACTGCAAAAAGCGGTTCTGTGTACCAAATTACGTAGAGTAAATGCAAGATAAAAGGTATACAAACATTTAAAAAATCTCTTTAATTAGCATCTAACGCCACATACTAAATTACGGAATAAGCTAAACTTTCTCTAAATAAAACCCATTAGCTGCTTTTAGAAAAACAAATTTTAAGTTTAATATGGCATTTTTAGTTGCCGCATTGCAAGGTTGTTTAAGCTCTTGATTTGAAAAAGGTTACGTTTATTAAAAAATATTCAACTTAGATTGAACTAGTCCATTATTTTTACAGTTGAGGTAATTGATAGCCTTTTTTTTCTGTTTTATATTCTGGGAAAGGGGTTGTTGTAAACGATAAGTAACTATTTTTAATGCCTCATCAAAATCTATCACATATTACACGATAGCTAAAACTTCATTTATTTCACTCCTTGTGCTTCACTAAGGTTTTAAAACAGTTTTAAAAAAGAATCTTTTCAATTGTTCATGATTACAGATAATGATATCTACTTTCCGTTATAAATATAATACGCACTTTCAAAAAATGAAACTCTTTTTTCACATTTTTTTTTTAATTTATTAGGTGGACAAATTATCTCTGTGACGGAAAATTATTTTACCACAAAAGATATAAAAAAGTATTTTTCAAAAACATTGAAGTTTTCAATTCTTGTATCTGCATAATATAAGAAGAGGAAGAAATACTGACTGGAATTGAATAAAAAATGTACTGATTAACAATTTTTTAATATACTGTACGAGGAAACTACGCATTACTAGTTGATTGTCCTATAAAAAACGACATACACATGATCAATAATGAACTTTTAATATTACGGAAAGAATCCTTACTGTAAGAAAATTAATTGCGTATTTTAATGACTCTTATTAGCATTTTATTACGAATGAAATTTCAAAATTATCTATGTATAAAGTCTGTTTACTATTTAAACAATGAGCTTTATTATATTTTATGTCCCTCAATTTTATGCTACCCTTATATAAAGCATTTATTCAGATAAAACTTTGATTCTTGAGATATCAAAACGTTTCGTTTTTGCAACATTTGATCTTAAGTTTAATTTCCTATTGTGAATTGGACTAATCACTTTATGTGAACTAAAAATGATTTTCTGTTTCCTGAAAGGAACTCAGGAAACTTTCAAAAGGAAAACATGAATTTAGAAAACACTTCTTTTGGAAAACGAATTCAAATTCTTTATTTGAGGAACAGCCAATAGTATTTTAGAGCTGTTTGCAGCAGGTGATCTTCAAGTTCCGAAAATAGTCAAGTTTATTCAAAAACATTTTTGTCAAAAAGTAGTACAATTATGACCTAATAAATAATAGCAGCTTAATTTCTCCTTTAAAAAACTAAGAATGTACTTTTCCTTCTGTTCAAGTTCACAGTTCATATCATATATATCCAAAGTACATTCTAATTAGTCTATCAAAATCGGTTTAGAATTATAATGTCTATGCAACATAAGTGCAGGTTATGTCAGGCGTTAAGGCTCGTTTATTTAACGAAAAATAAACATGAGAACCTTTTTCTACAAAGTGGAGTAAATGATCCGTGAACTGATGATTCCAAACGGCTCATTAAATCATCACCAAAGCACTAAAGGAATTCTAGAGCCAATTCCTAATAAAAATGCATGAACGGCTGTTCTTTCAACACACACTTCATAAGGGAATAAGGCAGATAGTGACTTGAATAAAAAAGATAGAAGGCATAAATTCATAAGCTAAACATTGTAATTTTGTTCGAATTCATTTTGTACCTTGGTAGATATTTTATACTAACATTAATCATTTATTCCTATCTAGCAGGACTAATACCTTTCAAGTTTCTCATACAAAA
Source organism: Uloborus plumipes (assembly GCA_038373865.1). Classification (NCBI taxonomy): domain Eukaryota; kingdom Metazoa; phylum Arthropoda; class Arachnida; order Araneae; family Uloboridae; genus Uloborus; species Uloborus plumipes. The sequence goes on from JAXGGA010009375.1 coordinate 22,231, forward strand.
AATAAAAATATGTTACTTCAACCCGCTATATTCGTTATGCCCGTATGCTCGCTTCCGTAAAAATGAAAAAAAGGGTGGGAAAAATGACATTTTAATTTAATATTTAGCAATTGATTTAGTGAAAAAGGATAATATGTAACTAACATTGATCAAATTTATCATTAATAATAACTATATTAAAATACAAAAAATCCTTTGCAATTATTTTCATAAATCATTTATTTGCAAATAGATTCATTCACAAAAAAAAATGCATTTCTTTTTTTGCATGATGTTCTACATGGTTGTTTTTTTTTAAATGTGCCGATCTGTAAAACTAAGTTTCCATTTGCGTAGGACAGAAAGTAGCGGATCTAGTGGAATTGAAGACTGAATAAGAGCAGGAATCTGGCATTGGCTTCGGCCGATAGTCATCTAAAATGTAGACACATAATAGTTCTGACGGGAAGGAAAAGTTTTTTCGATTTAAATATCAGATTCCGTTATTCAATCTTTATTTGGAGTGGTAAATTTGTGTGAATGTCTTTAATTTTAACTGAAACAAATTTGAGCTCATCCTCGGTCAAGCGTCTTGATATTAGTGCTATGATGTACAACTTATAAGAGCATTTTAAAAATATCTTACCTCCCCCGTATATATTTGAAAATACTTTTAAGAAGTTCTCTGCAGCCTCACTGAAAAAAGAAAAAAATTACTGCCTCTGACTCCAACAGTCTGACAAAGAGAAGTTGACTCGATTCTTACCATTGTCTCAGGCTCAACTTCAACAATTATCAAGTATTTTACTGGAACCTGTATTTTACGGGATTTACGATGGGCAAAATGCATAAATAAGGATACATGTGTAGTGTTCCCATCACAGCTTAAATATGATAGCACTGTTGATTCAGCTTCATATCAAAATAATAAGCAAGTTTTTTTTTTTTTTGTTTTTAATTACATTAATATACGGTGGTTTCTTTAAAAACTCAAAACGTTATCCAAAATTTATTAAAATAATTTGACCATATTTAACTTCGTACTAGTACAATGTTTTGATATTTTTTATTTAAAAGCAGTTGCAAGTTATATTATGGCCTGCTTTTTATTTATAAGCTCTGGAATTCACCACGCAAAAAAGGAGGGAAATAAAACTCGTCACTTGACTATTCTTGAGATAGCGCCTTCAGTCCCATTCCTTATTCAAAACTGAAGTCATAAAAATTTATGCGTCGGCCACCAAACAGAATCTCGCACATTTCGCTTTAATAAGATACGCTCCGAAAGTTTTTCCTTTTCAAATTTGGCAACAACGTAAATTGGAGGCATCGCCATAAAGCTCACCGGGAAAACTTTCATCCGGGGCAGCACTCCAGCCAGACTTAAGCGCCAGTAAAAATTTTACAGCCCCCCGATAGAATCGGTTGTTAATGTGACGTGAAACAAGTTTTAATTCATAGCCGAATGGACTGAGAGATTTTTACGATTCGACGAGAGGCTATTGTTTGTACTGTCAACGATTCTCGGCGCGAAAGTTCCTTAAGTGTTGAGAACCATTGACCCGGGTGCTGTAGTAAGCTTAAGAGAATTTGAATATGAAACTTCGTTTCCGTCATGGCTTTAGATTATTTTTGTGCTATGAGTAGTATCTGCCTACGTTTTAAAGGTAGTTTTTAAGTCCTTGGTGTAAGCTGGGTGCGCCAAATGAGACCAATAAAACCAATAAAGCTGTTGGGAATTCATATCCAAAAGACAAAATTTTACCTTTAATTATAATATCTCAAGACCAAACATATCGCCAGTAAAAAATAAAAGGTAATAGAATATCGAAAAATTAAAAATTTGAAAGTAGGTATTGAGATGGGGAATTTGTGTGTCGGTCTGTCGGTCTGTCTGTCCCCCCCCCTAATAACTTTTGAATGAATATTCCGATTTGGACAAACTTTTTTTTGTTGGAAAGATCTCGGCGAGTACAGCTCATTCCCATATTTGATTTTTCGATTTGAACAATTTTTGGTTCAACTTTGAGCCGTTCAAACAACCTGTCCCGCGATGCTAACTTTTTAGTTAACAGTCCGATTTGAACAAACTTTTTTTTGTTCGAAAGATCTTTTCAAGGATACTTCATTCCTGTATCTACATTTTCGATTTGAACAATTTTTCGTTCAACATTGAACCGTTCAAGCAACCTTTCCCCCCATAATAACTTTTGAATGAACATTCCGATTTGAACAAACTTTTTTTGTTGGATAGATCTCGCGATTACAACTCTATTGATTCGATACAATTTGGTTCAACATTGAACGTTCAAGCAACTATCCCCCCCCTAATAACTTTTGAATGAACATTCCGATTTGAACAAACTTTTTTTTGTTGGAAAGATTTCGCGAATACAACTAATTCCATATTTGATTTTTCGATTTGAACAATTTTTGTTCAATTTGAACCGTTCAAACAACCTGTCCCGCGATGCTAACTTTTGAGTGAACAGTCCGATTTCAACAAACTTTTTTTGTTCGAAAGATCTTATCAAGGATACTTCATTCCCGTATTTACATTTCCGATTTGAACAATTTTTCGTTCAACATTGAACCGCTCAATCAAGCTGTCACCCCTAATAACTTTTGAGTGAACAGTCCGATTTAAATAAACTTTTTTTTTGTTCGAAGGATCTCAGCAAGGATACTTCATTACAGTATTTAAATTTTCAATTTGAACATTTTTTCGTTCAACATTGAACCGTTCAAGCAACTTTTCCCACATTCAGTGAACCATCGAATGGAATAAACTTTTTTTGTTGAAAGATCTCGGAGAGGTTCATTCCTTATTTCGCTTTTTGGTTGAACCATTTTTCGTTCAATATTGAACCGTTCAGAAAAAAATTTAACATTAGCGCCTACGGGAATTTAAGTTGAATGTTGATCTTGGAACTTAAAGTCGGATTTCCTTCAAACTAACTTTGTAAAAAAATGGTTTTGATAAATAATGTTTGTAAAGTACTTTTCTGAATAATCTTCTGTGAGGACTCTGATTCCGACTCCGACTCCACAAACATGGTGGAAATGCAGGCTCAGAAAAAAATGACTGACTGTGCAGACGATTTTTTGTTTATTTATTCATTTGTGTTATTTTATTTATTACTATTATTTTTTTTTGGCAGACGATTATTTTTTTGTAACAAAAGTGTTTCATTCACGAGAGCATTTTATTCTTTATTAATATTTAACAACTGGCAACGGTTTAAAAGTGAAAATCGAGACATTTTATCGACGGACGAGTTTTTTTTCCTTTCTTTGATAAAATGTGTTTTGATGTACTTTGTACTTTTAATTTTTTTTTTTTTTTTTTTTTGAAAACGATTGAGGAATTTTTCTACGGAAGAACTGTAACAGTTACATTCTTTAAAAGGTGCGACCAAACTTCATTTATTCATTTATTTACTTTTTATGTCTCTATTTCATCTGATGAGAGGGGTATATTTTGCTTTTAGAAATCAGCTTTAAGTGCTAAAAAGGTATGTTTGACATAATGTTTAGTCTCAGATGATTAAGAGAATAATTATCAGATGCTAGAATGCCGATGTCGATGTACGGGAAAGTAGGCTCGTTTAGTTCTTGACAGAACTTCTTGTTCTATTTATGATTTAAAAACAGAATAGCCATATCGTAATTTTATCATCATTAAAACACCTACATGATGGTAAAGGCTTATTAACACGCATTTTTTTATTAACAGATAAAAGTTTAAAAGCCGTTTTTAAAAAGAGTCTTGCTAAAATTGCCTAATCTTATTTTTTGTAAATTTTGTTTCTTCATGGTGTACTGTATTTTACTAGTAGAAAAAAGTTGTTAATTGTTTAAGAAAGCCTCAATTATATAGTTGACGAATTTCGAAAGAAAATATCACTGTGTACCGTCTTTTTTCTTGTGATTTTATAACACTTGAAAATCAGACTGTAGCCCTAAAAGACCGCGACTGCATTATTAGGAATTCGTTGTCCTTATTAAAACAGCGAAGGATCATATAGATAATATGTTCCTGTGCGTTGTGTGTAGCATGTGTGTATGTGTGAACGACCTGGGCAAAAGAGTTACTAAATAACAGAAAAATAATGATTTAGCAGGGCCCCAAATCTGACGAATGATTTTTCATTCTCTCTATTCAAGTAAATATGAAATTTTTGAGCTTATCAAATGGAAACTTACTAATTTGGAATATTGACAGCAAAGAGTTGGTCATTTTTTTTTTTTTTTTGGTTTGGCATTGTAGTATTTTGCAATTTTTCAGAGTTCTCCTTGTTCAGATCCGTGTCTCGAATAACGTTTATTCGCTTTTTCTTTTTTATTTTAACTGCTCACAAGCTTAATTTAAGCAACATTTTTGCATGAAAACACTTTTAATTTTTTATGAGTCGTTTGGTGAATGTTCGAAAATCGGAGCCTATTGAATCAAAAATGCGTGTGACATTAAGCAAATAACTTTTGGTTGCTTTGCGTGAAGTTCTTACTTTAATAGGCATTTTTGGAGTTAAAAAATCTACTAACACCAATTGAAATTGTTTTCCTAAAATTTAGAGTACTAAGCAAATACGCTCACAGCTCGGTGAAGACATCTTGAGACTACAGTTTTGTACTTGTTAGGAACTCATCGGTCAGAAATAGTCAGTAACAAAACTTTAGGTAAAAATCCTCTTATAGCTAAGATTACTTTAAAACTGGCTGATAAAATAAATATATGGAATCAACTTCCTAGCCGCTGTTAATTTTCAGTATCTACCAGTTTGAAGGTAATCTTAGCAATAATAAGAGGATTTCTACTTCCAGCTTGGTTACTGACTATTCCTAACAGATGAGTTCTTGTTCCTAACAAGGTCCAAACTGCAGTCTCAGGATATCTTTACCGAGCTGTGGATATATTTGCCTTTGCCTTGACTTATGGGCTGTAACTTACTGCAAGCTAGAATATTATTTTTCATAAAGAAAAAAGAGGCTTACTTAAACCGGCATAATAATTCAGAAAAAAAAATATATCAATCATATATTGCTGATAAAGGGGAAGCTGGTCCATTTTATTTTTACGTAATACTATCCACTCATACTTCAGTGTGTTCTAAAGTATATGCAAAAGCTACTCTTCACTGAAACTCCAAGTGAACACTTAGAACCATTTGGATCTATTGCCCTTTTATGTACTTTTCCAAGCTCGTAGATCATATTTATATGGCACGTAATGCCAATTGCTTCTCTGGGGAATTGCCGTGGCTAAAAATACTTAATTAATCTTCTATATTTATGGCTAACTGGAGCGGGTCCAGGAAGTTTTCTCATTTCCTTTCCTCAATAACGAACTACTTTGCTATTTTAATACAGATTTTTACGTGTCTAATTTTATTATATAAAATCTAGTTAACATTTTTTTCTTTTGTTAACCACATCAAAGCATACTGCAATTAATAGTTGGAATGAGAAGCATAAATGATAATCGTAAGAAAAATCAACAATCCTTTGATAATTTCATAGATAAATACTTTTAATATCTTGTATATTAATAAGATCTTTAAATACTTAGAAACTGAATAAATTCCAAATAAATATTTTAGTGTGTTGTTGTTTTTTCTTTATACTATGAAAATAAAAAGTCTCTAAAGAGGAAAATTGTATTTTCAGTCGGCTTAGTAAATAACGTGCTCACAAAAGCGAATCTTTTCGAAAGTCTAAGACAATATTCTTTTGTCATAACTAAACATTTTAAACATGAAGTGATTTTTGATATTCAACTATTGTTTTAAAAGGTGGGGTGATATTTTAGAAATGCTGTCCAGACATAGAGCATTATTACAGTAAGACTCTCATAAATTGACTTGCTATCCGCTAAGAGTTATATCTTTCTATATGTTAAGATAGGATTGAGGAAAGACTTTTTGCGTACGTACACGATTTTGTTGGCCTCTAAAATTTGGGTCTTGAAAAAATGCTTGTCCAGTAATGACCAGCTTTAAAACATGTGTTGTGCTGATTTTCAAATATGACACTCATTCCCTTGTAAGGATTTTTCTGAAAATATGCTAGAATAATTATATTATAATCAAGATAAGATATTTTACCCTTTCCGGAAAAAGATATTGTCATTTTAGATTTGATTTTTATATTATAGCTATAGATTGCGAATACATAAAATAGTCAAACGAGAAAATATTACGTGTTGGGAAATTACATTTGAGCTACTGAACTTAAAAGACTATAAAATGAAATAAATGGTTTCTCCTTACTAACTTCAATTGCTTTCAAAACTTGACTGACTTATCAGGCATGAGGAACATTTTTGTCTCTTGGCAAATTATATGTTACCGAAGAGGAGTTTAACATAGCTCGCAGCTCTAGTTCCACCATGAAGTCAAAACGACAACTTGACAGCCTCTACGTTACATTATATGTTAATTTTTCCTTTCGTTAACTCCTCCATGCTTACAAATCCGATTATCGTCTCTATATTAAAATGCTTAACTGAAAATCGAAATGCTGTCTGTGTCACAATTCCTAATTCTCCGAGGACGATTCTGACGTTAGCAACTGTTCGTCTTGCTCCCGTTTTGTGATGTTGATGCTTTATAAGCCTCAAGTTTCTAAATTAACTCATTATTTCGCTATTCCTCCGACAATTGCATCTACGGGCCTGCTATTTCATCTGTGGTGAAAACTCAATTAGGCCGTTTTGTGATTCTGTAAACCTTTGGGGAATTATCGAGAGCTTTATTCATTACTTATACATATTCCATGTAATGCTTTTGTGTTTTCGCGTAGATATTTTCGGGGAATTAACAATGGCAACGCGCAAGGTAGATTTTTAAGGAATTAAGAAATGGTTGAAGGCGATAACGAAATAATTCAACAAAATAACGAAATTGTGCACTTTTGTTAAAAAGTAATTTAATGCTTTATGAGACGAGCTTGTTTTGATTTAATATTATACTAAATGGATGAATAATATTCAACAAACTAGTCTATTAAAAATATAATCTTTGAGACTGCTTTCTTAAAACATGTTTGCAACTTGCAAGTACTTGACTTTCATTAATCTCAGCATTCGTAAGGGTTTTCGATATTATGGATTTATCGCTATTCGAAACAAAAGGTTTCCTATTTGGCAACATTCTACATATCTATTTCAACCATATTAATTATTGCAATCTTTAGTTAATGTTACATAAAAACTCCAATTTATTGACACCTTACTTGATTTTGCTTTTTAAGTTACTTTTAAGTGAAAGAAGCCATTCAACAATAATAAAGCGCCAATTTAATAGCTTTTTAGTAGCTCCAATTAATGATAAATTCCACTTCAAAAATAAATTATGTCTTAATTATATGAAACAATCAACCAAAAGAATAACACATTCTTAAATGACATTAAAAGGTGCATTAAACTATAAATAAGTACACCAACTAAATTAAATATAGTCAAAAGTTCTACTAAAACTAAAATAATTCCTCAAGTAAATATTTCGTGTAATTAAATAGCCATAAAATTTCCGAAGGATGGGGCAAACATGACAATGGTGTACACGACATTTTATGTTTTTGCTAAGATAGAAAATGAACGCTTCACCAAGTTGTTAAGAATTCTACTCTTTTTTTCTGTTCAGTTAATATAAATTTTGCAACCTTTTTAGTTAAGACAAATTAACAAGGAAAATAACTTAGGTAAAATTTTTCTCTTACTACAACTATGATTTAATAATTGCGTACCAGCATGTTTGTGAGTTCTTTTCCTCATTCTCATTCCTATTTAGATACTCAGTATGCAGAATTTTTCGTATTTACATGCATTTTTATTTTAAAACTGCATTTTTGGTGACGTCAAACTTTTTAGAGTTACTGTTAGAATCATTGTACAAGTAAAAAAAGAAGAGAAAAATGGATTTAGACCGTAGACAGATGGCCTCTATTTCCCTTTATACTTAAAGTACCCAAGGGGAATCCCATTATTTATTTTTTTATTTTTTGCTTTTCTATTTTCTTTTCTTTTTTTTTTCTCAAAAAATTTTGAAATTCGCAATTTTATTCTGCATTTGACGTCTATTACATTAGTAAAGCTTCATTGTCTTGTATATGTGTGCAAAAAGAAGTGCCAAAAACTTGATTTTAGAATATAATTTCTATATTTCAATTTTGTATCGTAAATATTTTAAGAAAATGTTATAAGATTCATCAAAATATTAAAGTACGAGTGCTTGAATTCTCGTGCATTTGATGAATAAAAATCGATTCTAGCTAAGCCATCTTTAGAATTTCATGCAGGATCGAAAAGGAATGCACAAGGCACTTTCGAACGGCCGTGTTGTACACGTTTCGTTTTCCCACGCATCTCTCATCCACCCCTCGCAGGCACTCCCAATTTTTAACCGCAAATAAAGCGGATACGAGTTCGCCTGCCGATAAACTCAAAATTGATGATCCGCCCGTGCGGATAATCTTTCAGTGAATAGAACTGTGTGCACCTCATTCGAACGTTTAAGTGATTCTAAATTGCTTATTACTTCCGAGGTGAGGAGAGAGAAAATGTAAAAACCTTCCTCAGAGCGTGTTCTGAAAAGGGGATGTTTATAGAATGCTCCTTCCTTTAATTTTCTCGTTTGATAGCAAAACGCATTTTGATCTTTTCTCTGGAATGAGTTCCAAATTTGAGTTACAGTGATCGTAAATAAATAATTTCCGCTTTGCCATTGGAGTTCTCGTGATGGATTCTTTTGTTTAGGAGGTAGGAATTTCGAAAAGGACGCCATTCCTAAAAGAGAGAGTTGTAATTCTTAAAGCTCCTTCGCAATTTGTAAGTGAAAGTAACCGTTACTTGTATTTTGAATAAGACCTCTCACTGAATGTGAAATAATCTTTTGTCATATTTGCAACTTGATAAATTTTTAATAATGTCATTTCTGTCTTGTTAGTGATAAACTTAATGCAAATATTACTATGGCTGATCTTATACCAAACGTAGAATCAAATAAAGGATGCACTAATTAAAAAATAATAATAAATCTGCAATTATATGTTTTAAACTACATCATTTTTTTTCTAAAAATTACACGTCAATAGCATTTTTTTTAAGCAGAATAACAAATTTATTCAACACATATAATGTATTAAGCATCATAATAATGCCTTACAAATGTTTTTAGTGAACACTTTATATGGAATAATCAATTCCTTTCACTCACACAAATTTATAGCGGTTTGGAATATGAGTATTTTTAACGAAGATTGTAGATATATACAAGGTTTACACTTTATTTAAATAGACTAATCAATTTATTTCACACATACCAATTTATTACGCAATCAAAATAGTATTATTTTCAAGTTTTTTTTTTAATTGACAAGCTTGCTTGACCAGTACACAAACACTAGAGTGCTCATAAAGCAAGAGGTAAATTAAAAACAAATGACTTGTTCTGAAACATATCGTAGCTGTCCCAATTTGACATTAAAAAGAGGTTTTATTTTATATTTGGTTGCTAGTTTCTATTCCGTCCGACATTTAGACAAAACCTTTTAAGACAAAATATTGTGTGGTAGCTTAAGATTTTTTACAAAAAGGTAAAATTGGTTTTAAGGTTGTCAGTTTACTGCGCATCTACCTCTATATGTAGTGATTCAATAAATAGGCAGGTCTCCAAGGAAAAATTCTTCTACAAACTTATCCTTGTCAGTGGATGCCAAATCTGAAACTTTTTTGAGCACTTATTTAATTTTCTTGGCATTATGAGGATTCAGAATTTTTTAAATAATATTTTTAAAAGTTTATTTATTGCACTTTTCAGTAAAAAGAGGAGACACTTTTATGTTTTGCGCTTAAAGCCAAAGCGAAAAATTGTTTCAGAATATCCAAACATACCGCGTTGCAAGTAATGAGTGATTGTTGTAAAACGATGCTTAGTTAAAACTTTGCAGAGTTTTTTAGCACACAGAAGAGAGTTTATACGAGCATTAGTTATCTGCTTTGGTGAATAACTTTTATTAATTTTCTTACTGTTATCTATTTCTGAAATCAAAAAATAAATAAATAAAACGTCTTCACTGTTTCGTCAATATATTTGAAACATAAAGTGTTTTAATTTTTGAGCTTCTTATGAGTTTTCTCATAATTTCTCTCTCAAACACATACAAACAAGCATACTGTTTCAAGTGTTCATTAAAAAAAAACTACGGTTAAGGATAAAAAGATAAAAAACTTTGTTCATTTTTTATAGAAAACAATGTGTAGTCCAAATGGAATTATAAAAAATTTTACATAAGTAATATGTTTCCTTTGTATTTTTTTTTCTTCTTACCTAAAATTAATTCTAACTATTTAACTGTTTTGAACCCAAAGAAATACACAAGAGGCAAAGCTTTTAGTTATCTGTGTTACGTCCCGATGATTTAAGAGCCTTTTTTCTCTAATCCAACATCTTTCTAAGTGTAGTACATCTACCCCCAGGGGGACAGAACGAGTTTTGTAAAGGTCCGCTGTGCACCAAGATGACAACATCGAATAAATGTAATAAGAGAATACCAGATCTTAGTAAGATTTGGGGGAGGAGTGGTGTATTCAATTTTGAAGTTTTTTTTTTTTTTTAACTGTAGCTTTTTTGTTTCATTTCCATACCTTCGTAAAGCAGCTTTTTCTCTTTGGCTAACATCAAGTGAAAAGGAAAAAAAAACTTTAATGTCCAAGTCAAGGGTAATAATTATGATTATTTGTTACCTCAGTATTTTATAATTTTTGTTCATTAATATTTAAACTGTTTATGATATAGCCTATTTATTTTATTTGTTTCTATGGTATATATATGTTTTTCATTTTCCATGTACACTATTTTGTTTTCTTTTATATTATTTATACTTTCCTATTTTGCTGTTGGGGAAAAGTAAAAATGAATATTCTGATTATTATTTAAGTATTGATTTTGTTTGAAGAAAGGGTATTTATTAATTTGAAAATTACAAAAGAGATGCACAAATGGTTGGGAGTATTCAAAACCGTATATATTAGGGTGGGTCGAAAAAAGCTTTTTTTTCTGATCAATTCCTAATAGCACGGAAAACTTGCCCAAGGGCATCCTAATAACGGAAAAATAATTAAAAAAATAATTAATTACTTTTGTAATCGCGCGAGAGCTCTAAAGTTTAGAAAAAAAGAGAAATTTCTGTCATTTTTAAAAATGAATATTTTTTTCAAAAAATATTTTTTTTTAATTTCTAATAGTGCGGAAAACTTGCGAATGGGTATTATAATAACGGGAAAAATAATGAAAATAATATTTAGTTACTCTTGTGCAAGCCCAAGAGCTCTAAAGTTTAGAAAAAAAAAGAGAAAAATCTGTAATTTTTAGAGACGATTTTTTTTTCCAAAAATTTTTTTTTATTTCTAATAGTGCGGAAAACTTGTGCCAGGGCTTCCTAATAACAGCAAAAATAATTTTAAAAATAATTAATTATTTTTGAAACCACGCAGAAGGTCCAAAATTTCGAAAAAAAGAGAGAAATCTGTAATTTTTAAAAATATATAATTATATAAAAAAAATAGTTTTTTATATTTAATACACTAGGTGGCGAAAAGTATCCGGACACTTTCAAAAATTCACATTTTTACATATAGCTCGAAAAATAAGTGATCAATTGTTCTTAAACTTTAGTCATACAAAATATAGGCTTCACCGAACATTTCCAAGTTGAAATTAAATTACCCTTGCATTTGGGGGACGACAAGAAGGGGGGTTGAAAGTAAAACCGCTTTTTGACCATAACTCTTCGAAAATAGCTCAGAATAAGCTATAAATTTCAGTAATTAATTAGCATACTATGTATAATTACTGTACAAATTTTTATGAACGTACCACTCTTACTTCCGAAGATATGAAACATTTTTTAAAAAATGGCAATTTTATTTGAAGGGTTTTTGCTCATAACACGCAGAGTTTTTGATCAAACCTTATCAAAACTTCAGGAAAAATGACAAAATATAAGAGAAAGAACATACTAAAACGGTAAATAAAAATATTAAAAATCTGATGAGATATGAACGTTAAAAGGAAATTTTTTTCACGGCGCATGCGCGAACGACAGAAATTTGTAACTACAAAAGTATTGTACTCTGATTTATACTTCATCTTATAAAAAAAAGTTTCAGTTGAATATCATGAAAATTGAAAAAGATATCAGCGATCTAGTGAGCTATATTTCATTCATTTGCAGACAATACATAAAAAGTGAGGGTCTGTCTACAAAGAGCTATTTTTAAATTAAAGGTTATTGCATCATCGTTCAAAACCAACGTTTCAGGGGGTGTCACGATGCTTTTGGCCACCTACGTATAAGGTCTTTTTGGCCGAATAGGCGAAATGTGATTTCTATGCCGAATATAAATTTTCAAACTGTATACAATTTAACATTGAAGAAAATGCTCAATTGTCACCACACTATTTGTGGAGAACCCCTTGCCATTTATGTATTGTCTGCGAATGAATGAATTACAGCTCACTCGATCGCTGATATCTTTTTCAATTTTTACGATATTCAACTGAAACTTTTTTTATAAGATGCAGTATAAACCAGGCTACAATATTTTTGTAGTTATAAATTTCTGTCGTTCGCGCATGCGCCGTGAAAAATTATTTCCTTTTAACGTTCATATCTCATCGGATTTTTAATATTTTTATTTACCGTTTTAGTATGTTCTTTCTATTGTATTTTGTCATTTTTCCTGAAGTTTTGATAAGGTTTGATCAAAAACTCTGCGTGTTATGAGCAAAAACCCTTCAAATAAAATTGCCATTTTTTAAAAAATGTTTCATATCTTCGGAAGTAAGAGTGGTACGTTCATAAAAATTTGTACAGTAATTATACATAGTATGCTAATTAATTACTGAAATTTATAGCTTATTCCGAGCTATTTTCGAAGAGTTATGGTCAAAAAGCCGTTTTACTTTCAACCCCCCTTCTTGTCGTCCCCCAAATGCAAGGGTAATTTAATTTCAACTTGGAAATGTTCGGTGAAGCCTATATTTTGTACGACTAAAGTTAAAGAACAATTGATCACTTATTTTTCGAGCTATATGTAAAAATGTGAATTTTCGAAAGTGTCCGGATACTTTTGGCCACCTAGTGTAGTATAAAAACTACTTTTGTAGTTATAGAAATTGGTTTAAAAAACTTGGGGTACATTGCCGTTTGTTTGAATTTGCACAAAAACCCTAAAAATTCCTTTTTTTTTTTGGAAAAAATCACATATCGCAGCTTATTGCACATTTTAGCATATTTTTTACAGATTCTAAAATAATACTAAATCAAGTCCCACCCACATCCTACCCATTCAACCAACCATTTTGGGTGTGCTTACTTACACCCTTTGAATTCTAATTTCGAATCAAATTTTTGCATTAAAGATCTTGATTTTAAGGTTGTCTTAATAAAACCCTCTCGGTTTTCATTCCCGCAAACTTTAGCAGCAGCCTCTGTAACTAGTTTTACACACCTCTCCACTGACTGAGTGTGGCAGGGAAATTTCAAGTAATCAAATTCTGGAAGGGTTTTTTTCTTTCAATAGGGTTGAAATATTTTCTGTAGACATATTTGACAGAAGGGGTGGAGGTGTCAGCTTACAATTTGTCCAATCAATTAGTTCAGGATAGTCAGTGGCTTCAAAGTTAATTGAAGAAAGCTTGAAAGCTCTAATGTGGCCCACTACTGGTGGCTCATTTCTGGCTTTCAGTATCTTCCTGTAGCCAGGCCCGGACTAACGCTCCGTCAGTCCGTGCCCCTGCACGAAGTAAAAATTATTGAGGGGCGCGAAATTAGTAGAAAATTCCATTAAAAAATCTAGAGAACAATAAAACTAGCTTAATTGAAAATTTTCTGTTAGCGATTATTTGTTGCTGCGTGTTGCCTTATCTAGAGAAAGTAGTTTCTTTATTTCGTTGGCTTAGAGAGAGGGGGGGGGGGGGGTAAGAATACACGATCTTACTTGAAATTTTAACATTAATACGTTTGTTTTTAATTGACATTTGAAATTTTAAAATCTGTATAATATACCGTTGCACCCAGGTGATTAGTCATAATTTTCATTGGGCAAACATTTTTTTTAAGAAAGAGGTGGGGGGCGCTTAAGTTGGAATATCTATAGTGTTATAGTGCTCCAAGAACTATCCTGTACAAAGGTTTTGCCTGACTTTTCTCACAGATAATTGCGCCCTTAAACCTTCCTTTGGAGGCAAAAGCGCCCCTTGCTTTTTCAAGATTGCAAAAAGGCGCCCTCATTACCTTTTCAAACGAAAATTCAAATAAATAAATTTAAAAATAATTAAATAATTAAGTCACACATTACAAAAATTGAATTCTTTAGGTGAAGTTATATAATTACGATTGTATTTAACTATCATTTGTCCTTTTAAAATCGCCTTAAAACACTGTCAAATATGCAGCCAGGAGATTGGAAATGTACTAAATGAATGAACAAGTAAATAAATACGCCCCCCCCCCCAAAAAAATATTGAATTTCTTACGTGAAGCTTAAGCATTAGTACGTTTGACTTGAATCGACGCGTGGCATTTAAAAACCTTCATAAAACAGTCACAGATGCACAAAGGAGATAGGTCATAATTGTTTTGAGCAGACATTTCTTCTTGTAGCGTGTTTGTACGGGGGGGGGGGGGGTATCCACAGTTATGTCGCACTGCAAAGATTTTGAGGAGATTTTACAGGATGGGGAATCATCTGATATAAACAGTGCTGAACCTTTGCGATGACATATCAGTAGTATGTTCTCTGATCGAAAAAATCTTCACCATTAGAAACTCTGAATGTCATTACAAAAATGATTTTGCTCCGAATTTGAGCATTGCTCTAAGATTTCTATTAACTATGCCAATCAATGTTGCAACTGGAGAACGCAGTTTTGTCAAGCTTAAAATAATAAAGATCTATTTGAACACTCAATAACAATAACTCAATCAAGAGTGTCACACCTGGCTCTATTGGGAATTAAGTATTAACTCATGAGCACTTTAGACTTTTCTCAATTGATTAGGGAATTTTCCGAACTGAAAGTTCGTAGGAAAAATATTTTCTGATTAAATAACTGTTTCTTAAATGAAAATTTGTCTGATGTGTCAACTGTTTTTTAACCGACTTCGAAAAAGGAGGAGGTTCTCAATTCAAAGCGTATACTTTTTTTTTGTTTGTTCGCACATAACATCTGATCCACTGAACCGATTTGGACGATTTTTTTTTAATCGATAGGAGATGGTGTAACTTAGGTACCATGTACTCATATGACGATATTTGTTCACTAGAAAAAAAGTTATGATCGAAAAACTAACATTTCATGTCATTTAAAACAATATGTGCTATCGTAAATCCTTACTTCAATGAAGCGACCCGTTGGTCAAGTGGTTATGCGCGTCACGTTATCTGGTTCCTGATGGAATGAGATCGAGTCCAGGTCTGCAAGGATTTTTTCGAACAGCTGCATGTTTTTTTTTTTTGAATGATTTTAATGATTGTAATGTCCTTATGCAGGTACATCCCCCATGGGGATCTACCCCATATTTTTTTATAGTACAAAATGACAGTTTTGGTCGGATCTTTGTTAAAATTGGCAATGGGGTCCTTATGCTGTAGAATTTTCTTATGGACGTTTGCGCCATTTTTGGGGGGTTTGAATCGATTGTGGCAATAAATTGTTTTTGATTTGCGGCAATTATATTATTTTTTCAAAAATTATATACACAATCAATTATATTATGTTAATTTTTGTACCTTTATAAAATTCTGTATTTTATACCTTGCATTTACGTCAAATTCAAGGTAAAATTAAAAGTCAAAAATTCTGAAGATGATAAATTTATGTTAAAAATTAAAGTAACTATTTTTTGTGATTTTCATATTGGTTGTGACCAAAAAACATCATTACAAACAAATAAAATGTATCAAACACCATGAGTGTTGAGTTAGTAGGTTTGAGTTATTAGGCAAAACCTGCTGTGTAATGTTTTTTTGCACTTCGAGGGGGGGTGGGGTATGAACGAACATTAAAGTAACACAAATTTTTAAAAAATAAGATTTGGTTTTGTGGTGTTTGAAAAAAGCTAAAGAGTCCACTTTAGTTGAAAATTATTTTCCATGAAATGCAAAAACTTGCACCAATTTTCTAAGTCTTACTCTAACACCTTCCCCCACAATTCAAATTACTTACTTTTACTTTCAATTTTTAACCGACTTCAAAAAAGGAGTTTCTCAATTCAAAACGTTTTTTTTTTTTTTTGTTCGCACATAACATCTGATCTACTGAACCGATTTGGACGATTTTTTTTAAATCGATAGGAGATGGTTAACTTAGGTACCATGTATTCATATGATGATATTTGTTCACTAGAAAAAAAGTTATGATCGAAAAACTAAAATTTCATGTTATTTAAAACAATATCTGCTATCGTAAATCCTTACAGCGACCCGATGGTCAAGTGGTTAAACGCGTCGGGTTGAAGTTCCTGATGGAATGAGATCGAGTCCACGTCTGCAAGTTTTTTGAACAGCTGCATGGTTTTTTAACTATATTTTGATTATTTTAAGTGCATTTACACTAAAAAGAAGGAAATAAAATATTTTTGAAAAAAAAAAAAAAAAATAGAACCGACTTCAGTTGGAAATTGCTCTAAAAAGTAAAAAATAATTTTTTTAAAGACTTTTCTGTACTTGCTTCTGTCATGGTTTTCACATTTTGCTTCCGGTTGCAGAGTTAAATCTAGCCGAGTGAACTTAAACGCACTTCCGCTTTATAGTGGAGCGAGCGGCACAGTGCGTAACATAAAATAAATTAAACAAACAATAAATTTAACACATTAATCTCTAGGCTAACCAAAAAATATATATATTTTCGGATTGTGGGCATTTAATCTTCACGTAGGCTATGAATAAGCCTCTCATATAAATATTTTTACTTATGTAAGAATCATCTTGCGTGCGAACGGAACTATACGTAACGCCGCTCCGTTGTAAAGACGTTTAGAATTGAATTTTAAAAGGGACAAGTGGTAAGAAAAAGATAGAGACGAAGATATTGGAGGTGTGAAGATGTTTATATGCTAACGGCACGAAGCATCAGGTCGCTCCTCTGAAAAGTTGTTAGGAATATACTTTTGGATGGTATGCGTGGTAACAGGCCGATAGAAGGCGATGATATAGCATTAGTTTGGGTTAATCTGTGCTTTGGGTCCCTTTTCTCGCCAAACACGGATTTCAGTTTTGTCGCCATAGAAACGCCATTTTTGCGTAATGTCTCTCGGAGCTTTCAACTACGCGAGACAACAAGGAAAAACACTCCAGTTGGCGACTTTTTGAAAATGCGCCAAGCAGGGACCCGTTAATAACAAAGCGCATTTTCACCTTAGTTCAGATAACATCAGTTTGTTTGAACCGAAATAGCTCAGTTGGGACACTTCACTTCACACCTTCAGGGTCCCTCATACCTACCACAGCTTCGTGGTTTAACCGGGATAGGGCCCTGAAGAGCGCTCTGTTATTAATTTTGAACCAGAACCCAGGGTCGAGCAAACCCTAGGCCCAGCACCCCCAGAGGTATCGTTTCACTTGGAGGACTTTGTGACCACGACATTTTTAACGCCTCCCAGCCACCATTAATCAAGACGGTGGATCTTTGATCGGCTGGGATCGAACCCGGGTCCCTCCGGACACGAGTCCGATGCCTTACCGATCGGGCCAGAAGATCTTTGGTAGTTTGTTTATATGACCTTTTAAAACGCAAAGTAAATATTTTATTGTTCTTGTTATTTTAATACTATATTGATTTTGAAACGTAACTTGCTTTATAAAAATGAATATTTTAGAAGAAAAAAACTAGGCGACAACGCGATCGTGCAAGATATGTTTTCAAGAAAAATATGATTCGGATGACCCCCAAAATATAGTGCTTCAAACTGAAAGCCCTACTGCACGACAGCATAGACTACAGGCACGTCGCAATAGATATAAAAAATTGAAAGCAAATGAAACGAAAATTGAAAAAACGAAAATACTTTGAAATAAAATATAAAAAAAACCTTTTTGAATTTAAAGACTATTTCTGTCCTCTCATTCGCACTAAAAAGTATGAAATAAACCAAGTATTCGATATAGTGATTATAGTGTTCAGAAATTTCAGTTCATCTTTATGTATTTATATTTACATTAATGCTAAAGCAGTCAGTATAATAAGTAATTCTTTTCTTGATTATAATGCTCAAAAATTCCAGCTCATCTTGATATATTTATATTTACGTTAATGCTAAAGCAGCCAATAAAGTTTAAATTAAAAATTTGATTTAAGAAATAGGCGGTATACTGTTTATTACGAATAGCTTTTACTATACCGCCTATTTCTTAAATCAAATTTTTAATTTAAACTTTATTGGCTGTTTTAGCATTAACGTAAATATAAATATATCAAGATGAGCTGGAATTTTTGAGCATTATAATCAAGAAAAGAATTACTTATTATACTGACTGCTTTAGCATTAATGTAAATACAGGGTGTCCACTCCAATCGTGGACCAATAGCTAATTTCTAAACCGTTAGAGATAAGCATATAGTTTATTTTGGAAAAAATCTCCAAATTATGAAAGGAATTTTGGGTCTATTCAATGTTTTTCAAAAAATCAAATTTTGAAAGAGTTACGAAATTTAAATTTTTATACAGCCCCCCAGTCCTATCAATCATACTTAGTAAAACATTCTTGACACTATAACGTTTAAAACTTAAAAAAAAATCACTGTTCTACGACAAAAATTGACCGAGTTATGACGTTTTGAAAAATCAAGATTTTGAAGGATTTCGCATACGGTCCCTCTCGATGACGTCATGAAACAATGCAAAATCTTGATTTTTCAAAACGTCATAACTCGGTCAATTTTTGTGGTAGAAGAGTGATTTTTTTTTAGTTTTAAACGTTACAGTGTCAAGAATGTTTTACTAAATATGATTGATAGGACTGGGGGGGCTGTATAAAAATTTAAATTTCGTAACTCTTTCAAAATTTGATTTTTTGAAAAACATTGAATAGACCCAAAATTCCTTTCGTAATTTGGAGATTTTTTTCTAAATAAACTATATGCTTATCTCTAACGGTTTAGAAATTAGCTATTGGTCCACGATTGGAGTGGACACCCTGTATAAATACATAAAGATGAACTGAAATTTCTGAGCACTATAATCACTATATCGAATACTTGGTTTATTTCATACTTTTTAGTGCGAATGAGCGGACAGAAATAGTCTTTAAATTGAAAAAGTTTTTTTTTTTATATTTTATTTCTTTAAACACCATCGAAACTACTTTTAAACATAAGTTTTGAAGTCGGCGCAAAAACAATGAATAGAATCATACGCAACTACAATTCAACTATAAATATAAATTTTAATGGATTCATTTCATTGATTACCACACATTCGTGTAATGGTACAAATATTCTGCTTTTAATTTTCAATGGTTTCTCTGAAAAAATGTTGGCAAAATATGGTTAAATATCATTTTACCTATCGTTTTTGCGCCGACTTCGAAACGTATGCTTAAAAGTAGTTTCGATGGTGTTCAAAGAAAAAAATTATTTTTTACTTTTTAGAGCAATTTCCAACTGAAGTCGGTTCTATTTTTTTTTCCAAAAATATTTTATTAAATGAAATATTTTAAGCGAAAAGTAATGTTGAGTGTTTGTATTAATTCCTAAACTACTGTTTTCGGCCATATTTTGAGAAATGAATTTTCTAGTGCTATTTTTGTGGTACGTTATAATAAGACCTATCCTATGTAAGTCCTTTCACGACTTTTGAAAAATATTAAGTTCATAGCTAAAATAATTGGTTTAATATTATAAACTTAGAGAATCCTAAATCTCATTTCACGTTCATAAATATTGAAATCCTAAGACATTTTAAATCATATTTAAGAAGTAGTGTCGCTAAGGGGCGGGGGGGGACGTTTCTCCTTGGGTGACACCCTTGTGGGGGTGATATATGAAATGTGTTTGAACATTTTTGAAAAAAATGAAAATTTTCCTTCTGAAATTTTGCATAATATTTAAATTTATGTAAAATCTTTCAAACCTTACAGCCTCGCTTAGGGAGGCAGGGGGTTGGGTCGTTTGTGCCGGGTGACACCCCTCTGGAGGGTGACACCCAAACTGTATCATGGAGCTTTTTAGAAATATAATTCAATTTCTAAAATGTCTGCCAAATATTTAAAGTTTCGTATTATCTATGAAACCCAGAAGCATCTCTCGGGGGGGGGGGGATGACACCCATCAGACGGATGACCCACAAAATATGTTTAACAATTGATGAAAATTATAAATGTATCGTTTCTGAAATTCTACCCAATATTTCAGTTATGCATAATTTATCAAACCCTGTAGGGGCAAGGGAATTGTAATTGGCACTGATTGACATTTTGCTGGGGGTTACACCCAGATGAATTTAAGAGTTTGTAAAAAATATAGCACTAGTTCAGTTATGTGTCAGCAAATACGTATAACTCTTTGAAATCTTTTTTGACTATTTTTTCTGAATATTTTATAGTTTGATTGTCCCTTAAAAGGCTTTAGATAGCAAATTTCATTTATATATATTTCAAAATTTTCCCCGGGGGACCCCCGGACCCCCTACTAAAAGCTTTTCTGCAAGTACAAATATGCGTCTCGTACCAGTTTCTTGTAGAAAGTTTTTACATATTTAATGTCAATTTAGTAACATAGAATATCGTTGTGCGTCACTGATTTTGCACATTAAGTCTTTACTTGAAAAAGTGTTTATTTATTTATTTATTTATTTTTTTTTTGCGGTTGATGAAAAAAGTTTTATATATATATATATACAAAATACAATGTCGTTCTGCAGGGGCGCAAATTTTTCCTTTTGCACGGAGTAGTTTGAAATCTAAATCCGGCCCTGCCTGTAGCCTAACTCTCTAATGTGCTATCTGTTATCCATTATCATCGCCAGCGTGATAATCTCTAGATGGCAGAAGAAAGAGTTTCTCTGAATGACTGGATCGATTTTGATTTTTTTTTATATTGTCCGGAAAATGTCTGGTTATTTGAATGATCTTTAATACGTGCTTCGGACCATCTTTCACAGTGTTGTGCACTTTAATATTGAACCAAACAGGAGCGTAGGTCTTTACAATGTAATTTGCAAGGGTCTTCATTTCGCTTGTCGGACTTATTTGGGAAACATAAAGTCTTAACACCCGGTTTGCACAAGTTAACCATCTGGAATGGCTGAGGGGTCCAGGATTTTTAGCTGCTAATTCTGGATCACAGCTTCCTGTGCTGACTGCTTGAACAATGTCTAAAAGATATTTCTAATCTTTACTGAGGTCAGTTTTATTTATTGTGATGGTAATACATTCATGCATAGAAAGTTTTTCTCTTTTTTCTTCTCTTTTGGCCAGTTTAAATGTCTCTTTTCTATCCAACGTTTTCCCCGTTATTAGGATACCCATGCGCAAGTTTTCCGCACTATTAGAAATTTTGAAAAGTATTTAAAAAAAAAATATTCATCTTTAAAAATGACAGATTTTCCTCTTTTTTTTCTAAACTTTAGATCTCTTGCGTGATTACAAAAGTAATTAATTATTTTTTTCATTACTTTTCCCGTTATTAGGATGCCCATGAGCAAGTTTTCCGTGCTACTAGAAATTTAAAAAAGTATTTTTTGAAAAAAATATTCATCTTTAAAAATGACAGATTTTTCTCTTTTTTTCTAAACTTTAGAGCTCTTGCGCTATTACAAAAGTAATTAATTATTTTTTTAATTATTTTTTCCGTTATTAGGATGCCCATGCGCAAGTTTTCCGCACTATTAGAAATTTAAAAAAGTATTTTTTGAAAAAAATATTCATCTTTAAAAATGACAGATTTTTCTCTTTTTTTCTAAACTTTAGAGCTCTTGCACGATTACAAAAGTAATTAATTATTTTTTTTATTATTTTTCCCGTTATTAGGATGCCCATGGGCAAGTTTTCCGTGCTATTAGAAATTGATCAGAAAAAAAAAAGCTTTTTTCGACCCACCCTAGTATATATGTTCTCTTAGTTTTCTAAAAATGCCAATTAATTAGATATTTACAATACAAATAAAACCTTGAGTGAAAGAAAAGTTACCAATTCGATAGCTATAAAAAATGCTTATCATTAAAAGAAATAAAGTACTGTAATTTTTAAAAAATGCTATTTTCCACCTCCCGCCAATTCCCTTTAGGTATGAAAATTGTTTAGTAGCTAAATGCGTTAACTCTAGTGCATAAGGTATTTTTTTTTTTTAGGTTTTCAATGTAATTTCTTCAGTATAAAGATTTATTTATGAATATGAAAATAAAATGATTGACGCTTCGTCAACAAGTTGAAAGTTTTAAACTTTCGGTAAACGGTTTGAATAGCGGTCAGCGACACACCTATACACCCTTCATGTATTAGGAGCACAAACTTCTGAGATCAGCGGACAACATATATTCCTGACAGCGACAACATTTAATCCAGTTAAGAGAAAAGCTGAAAGGTGCGCTCTGATTGGCCAAGACGGGGGTCTGACGCCATTAGTGCTCTATCCCCTTGTTCTAAGAGATTCTCCTTACTAATGGCTATATAATGATTCGACAGCTGGGACGGTAGCCATTTTAGGCCTCCCGTTTCGTGATCTTTACATGAAAGATTTCCTGCCCCGGGTCATCAGGAGAGTTCTGAGTTTAATGATCTTTGTTCGAAATATTCTTCTGGAAGCTCTCTTGAGTGATGAGTTCTCAAAGCGGGCTCTCAAAAGGGAAGAGTCCGCTTTTAAGAGCGTTTCAAGATGCCCCTGTGAAAATGAACATTTTTGTGCTTTTAAGAGGTTATTCTCGCGGAAGAGTTGGCTTTCTGCTGAATTGGTATGCCAGTTGCTGAGATAATAAGAGAAAATGAAGAAATGTTTTATGTGAAAATATTCAACATTTTTCTATATAGCATTCTAAAAGCTTGTCAATCATGAAGTTGAATTATTAAGAACAAAGTTTAATTATTATAAAATTTCTTTTTTGCTGTGTGACCATTTATAAAATAATTGATTTTTACAATACAAGCAGTTCATTACAACAAATTTGACATAGATACTAGGTTTCGTTTGTATCCACATCAGCATAATATTTCTTTGTAAGCTTATTAAATTCTTCAGTCGTCTAATGTTAAGAAATTGACATAGATCTTTATTATTGCTTCTATTTGCATCTACATAGTGTAATAACGAGACTCACATACCGGCAATAAAATTGTATATAACGTATGTAATAAAGTTAGTCATTGTGACCTCATAAAATAGGCTTTGGCTGATAAAATTTACAACTATCAAAGAGATTTTTCCTTTATTTATCTGCTACTAAAACTAAAAGCAATGTGTGTCGAAAAACATCAGTTAGTGAATTTTTTAGTCAGTTTTTCTAATGAATGGATCCTTTAGTATATTTCCTCACATGTCCGCTATTTAAATACGTTTGCTTGAGTGGTTTAAAACGGGAAGTCAAACATACGTTCAACTTATAACAATAAGATTAGAAATTATATTTACGAGCCTAATCCTACATACCACATGAAGAGCTTCAATACGGCATTGTTTTCTCTTCAGTGAAATGAAACCCGGAGATTTTCAGTTGCACTCGAATAATACATGAGTATTGAAAAGGGAAATTAAATATATATCCAGCGTGTACTCGTTGCCATCTCCACAAAGGTAATTTTTCTCCGCTTTTTCAAAATTTCATTTTAGAGAGCAAACGAAATCAAAATGAGATTTCTTTTTTTTTTCGAAGCAAGGTAAAGAAATATCACTGACTTATTGAATTCTCCATTGCACGTTCACAAGCAATCTTTGTTTGTTTGCGTTTTTCCATATTAATTTTCTCAAAGGGAAAACTTAAATGTATCTCATGTGAAAGGAATACATGCAATTTTGTCATTAGTAAGTTAATGGTATTAAAAAAGCTTTAGCATTTGCAACATGAAGAAAACCAATTATGATCACGAATTTTTTGTTAGCAAAGATATTTTTAATTACGAAAAGATAATTAAGACTTTTGCAAACAAAAGCGAAATAAGAACAAATCATCAGTAGCGAAGCAGTTTTTTTTTCTCATAATAGTAGAGTTTTTGCCCAATAACACATACTCAATGTCTATAATTTAATAGTTCGTTAGATTATTTATATAGTCATTTAAGCTTAATTTGAGCAACTTCAAAGCTTTTAGTACATTTGACTGTAAAGAAAAACTAAAAGGCCCACTGCTGCCATGGCTAGGTTATAAAATTAGGGCTATGCTTTTTAACTTAAAAATAAATAAAAAAATAAAATAGCCATTTTTATTACAGCTTTTTGGATCACTTAAATACTCTATTTTTGAAATTGTTGGAATTACTCTTTCTATATAGGACTATTCAATGCAATAATATAAATATCAGTAGCGAACTAAATGTGTAGTACTGTTAGAACGGAGGGGCTTTAAATATTTAGAAATAATTATTATTGTTATAATTATTATCTGTACCTTTTTTTTGCTTTAAAGCTGTGCCATTTATATTATAATTTAAAAAAAATATTAATGGCGTGGCGCAAAATGGTGTTAAATGGCGGGATAAAGAATACATGCGAATAATTTATATTAAATTTATTTGTATTTATTATTCCTTAACTATGAACTACTATACAATAATTTAAGAGCTTTCTTACTTTTTACACTAACAAAATACAGTAAAAATATTGAAATATGAGAAGGATAACGGCCTCATATATGTAGAAGTAAGGCTTTTTATATAGGGACAGGTTTAAGTAGAGAAACTGTTTGTCAAACTTTTTCTGAGTGAACACACTTTCCAATGGAATGCATTAAATATAACTTTCACATCGAAACAGTATTAATTGATGAAAATTAAATTTCTTGATTGCTCAAAAATTTGCAAATGTAGTCACATAGCCTTCCTAAAAAAGGAAACATGAACCTTAGTTTAAAAAAAAAGTTTTTTTCCGCATAGAACACTACACAAACAAATTAAGTAAAGAGAACATTCTCTCATCATTGTTATTTTATTTTATCCATTTTGAATTACTTCGTTGAACTAATGGGTAATAAGCTACATCAAGAACCCAAAATTCTTGTTAAAGCCCAATGACAGTCACATTTTTACTCTTTCAAAATTAAATAAAATGATTTGTGACTCGTATCGTTTCCTATCGTTATTTTCTTAATCTTGTTTCTTTCGCTGTAGGTTTAATTTGCCGCCGTACTGGCCACCTTAATAAGAATAGCGTCTCCCGAATGGTTAAATTTTAGGTATGAACACATTTTTAATATTTGTTCACGTTCTATCCATAATTTTGTGGCAAAATTGTTTCATGCATCCGTCATTTTCTGGTATGCATTAGTCTTTTCTTTCCGCGTTCCTAGTTGTGCGTTTTTACATTCTACTTTTCGTGAATTATGCTTTAGCTCTGCTATTTCTCTTCAAAATATTTGCATATAGCAAGTACTAATGCCTGGAGTTCGGAAAACTGGATTTCGTTTCCCTCTGGAGGCACTTTCTGAAGGAGTTAAAAGAGTCTGGCCCATTTCCAGCTTCAACGGGAAAGAATTATATGGGTTTCAATTCACAGTTCACATATTCAATCTTGAAGCTTGGTGCATTGGACTGCTTTCAGACCAAACCACTGTATGAACCATGAACGCTTCTATCGTCCGAAGCTGTGATTCTGTAGAAATAGTGCGTTGAATTCAGTTTAATGTATAAAATATTATTTAAAGATGAAATGCAGGGGATAAAACTACAGTGAGCTGCGATGTAAGCTAATACATCAAATGTATTTTTACGATTAAAAAAAAAAAAAAAACGAAAATTTTAGAAACAAATTCGTCATTATTCTAAGAAGCAAAGAAGTCATTTCCGATCACTTTTTTAATCATAAGAAAAAGAATAACTGTTATATCACTGTAAAAAAAAGTGTTGAATTAATGACATGAAAACGGTCCAAAATAGGTAGTTTTTTATAAAAACTATTTTGAGCCAACTTTCGGTTATGATTTTCACGCAAGAAGATCTTTTTAAAAAACTTCTGTAACCTTTTTCAGAAATGAAATTAAGGTATAAAGCTCTTTTATATCTTACATGTTTTCAGTCTTGCTAATTACAGTTTTTGAACGTTGCAATTGATATTTTCGTAATTTATTTTATTATTAACCAATAGTTAAAAACTTACAATTCTATTGGAAGTCTCTTAATTGATTCTTAGATTTAAGAAACTTAGCAATTATTTTGAATACTTTTTCTCTTTCTAAAGAAACTCTTATTGTATACCAAAAGCATGTAGTTATAAAGCATAGCAGGCAACTTGTCTCATAACTGCTGCTCTTCATTCAAAAATAAACAAAATAATTATCGTAAGAGATAATTGTATAAAAATTGTTCAATTAGTTTGCAACGCAACAACACACCTTCCTATGTCTTAAAATATGAACTAAATCATTTTTATATTAAATCCATCTAGACATACTCAGTTCATACAATTTTTATTTGTATGAAGTGACAAATTTATTCATACACCAAGTCACTCATACATAGTCACTGTTAATTAATAATTTATTTTCAGAGACATATCCTCCTTAAACGTATAATGAAGAATAGGCAACTTTTCCATGCACTCGGCGACGACGTTAAGGCTTAATCAACAGGAATTTAGTCCTTGACTAAATTAAAGCACAGACGAGAAACAGGCGACACAAACTTTTAAACCGTGGCTTAAGCGACGCGCTCGAGAAAGCGGATTTGTCAGGGAGCGATGGGGTGTGGAGGAGGGGGAGGGGGAGTGAGTTCTCAAGAGGACTTGTGCGGCCAAATCTTTTGACTAATCTAGGGATTCCTTACCTTGATCCTCCTTTTGCATACTATTGGTTTCCAATTCTTGGAGATAAAATGGCGCTTGACTAGATTTCTCTTGCAAATGAAATTGGGATAAGCTTTGGAAGAATGAGGTTGTTATAATGTTTCTGTTAGTTGAAAAGTCATTAATGGTGCTATTAAAATTTATAAATTGTGCAATTCTAATTTAAGGGATGCAAAAGCTGTAAGTTTTTTTTTTTTATTTATATATATCAGGGCTTTTTTTGTATGCCTTTAGTTGGAATGTTATTTTTGATGTAGTTAAAAGTCTTTTCTAGGACTTATTTTATGAAATGCTTAATTCTATGTTGGTTATGCTTTATATTTCGTTCATGAAAAAACGTTTTTCTACCTTTATTTGCTTTATTATTTCATTTAATGCATTTTTTGAAACTTTTCTTTGGGGAAGTTTTTCGGTTGTTTTTTGCAAGCTTTTGGTCGTCGATAAAATTTGAACAAGTGTTCAAAAATGTTTACTTAGTTTTTTAACACAAGTTTTTCCCCCACAGCATAGCACATTATTGTATCATATACATATTTAGACATTTGTACGTTGTATACCATAAGCATTCCAATATATTTTAGACTATCTTCAGTCCATAATACAATTGACATTGACTCACAATGCTAATATTGAAGTTCATAAGCAAACAAAATCATACATTAAAAAATGAAAATCAAAATAATTTAAAGAAAAAATCAATTTATTTAAAAAAGCAATAATATTTAATAAAAAAATTAAACATTTTGTACTTATCAGGTTTTTCTCAATTTGTTTCTTTTATATCGTATTATGTTCTTTTCTTCATAACTACTTAAGTTTCTTTCCATGGTTATGCATCTCTAGTACGTTATTGTTTAGCCATTAAATTAAATAATTCAATTACGCTGTTTAAAACGATTCAACTACGCAATCGCTCCACAGAGCTTAAATGTTATGAAGTGACGGGTTCATTTTTTAAATTCGTGAAAATATCTGAACCTAAGCATATAAATAATTTTATTTAATTATTTGATTTCAGTAACATGATGATGAAATATATTTGAACTGAGTAGGTGTTTTTATGTCTAAGATTTCGAATTAAATAACACATGTTTCTATTACAGCTGCACACATTAGAAATGTACGAGGAATATAGTGTTTCAAAGCCTTTTCTTTTCCTTTTCGTTGGTGAATTGTTAAACTTTATTTTTTGGCCAAAGCGGATAGGTCTCCTTTTTAGAATATACTGCAGGAGTTCAAAAATGTCTAAAAACTAACATATCTCTTTCTTTCAACATAATATTTTTAGAAACTCTATTATCTTGCCATAAGTCATAAATAAACCAAATTCCATTCAGAAAAGTAATTCTACTTCAACCGAAGCATCCGTTTGAAAATTCTGCATATCCGGCCCGGCCCGCTTTAAGTCACGTGACTCCGAAAGAGCGCCATCGTTGAAAATACCCGGGCATCCAGTTGGTATTGATCCGCAAAGAGCACTTCCGAAGGGCACTCAGTCGCGCGGCCTCAGTTCTTTACGAGCGCTGAAGGCCGAAACAACCCTTTTGCCTCTGGATATACCCGCGAAAACGAAACCGGAAAAAAAAGTTGCCGGAAAATCGGGACATGATCCGACTGATGTCTTCGAGTCCTTTTCTTTCCGTTCCCATGGATACTCCGCTGTTCCGAGTTGAAGTTGACACTGTTTATAGTTTTTGAAGTTGATGACCATTGGATTACTTTCCTTCCCTCGACTCGTTAAGAAATGCTCTATAGTCATCGTTTTATAAACCATAGGAAGATGCGATCTTCGAGGTTAAGCTCTTAAAAAGATTTCAAGTTGCTGTTTCCACATTACATTTTAATTCAGCCACATTATTGAAGTTTATTCAGACAAAGAAGTTTCATACAATTAAAATTATTAAAGATTTATGAAGTATTTTTCTACTACTGTTGTAAATAGGACTGTTGAATGAGCGTGTTGAGTTTATGAAAAGATTTAAAATGATATTTGTTTTTCCAAAAAGATAAATTAACGATCAGATGAATACATCAATAGGACAAACAACACATCTATCCCTTACAGTAGTTTGCTAACTTTAAGGGATATAGTTAGGTCCTCTCCTTTGTAGCTATCACGCCTGTTTGAACGATAAGTTCAGTAGTTCTTTTTGTTTTACACCACCTGACACAGTGAACCCAATCACGAGTACTCCATTAAGTACCCATTCAGTTCGAAGAAAATAAAGAGTGTTTTCTGGTGCTATTAATTGGTGCTAAACCATAAAGTGAAGGAATTCAAAAAGTTTTTTCGACTTGTGTGACGAATGCCAGCCTCCTTCAAAAGGATTTAGTAGGCCTGGAGTTGGAAATTTGCCCAAGCCCCTTTTTTGCCAATGCTAGATGCCCTGAAAGTGCTGTTTGTCCTGACGGGAGCGAGTACATACTTGGGTGAGTACATTTCCGAAAGTGAAACTGGAAAAAAAATTC
>JAXGGA010009376.1:0-51653 GCA_038373865.1 Uloborus plumipes
GCAATATTTGAATCTATGATGGAGTTTTAGGGGGAGTCAAACAAACGTATTTACCTGTACAAGCGGCCATTTTGATGACGTCATCACAGGTGGGCCCTTGACCTTAGAAAGAAAAAATAAGTCTTTCTAAATAGCTCTTTTAAAGAGCTTTCAGATGATGTATTTGAGTTTTGCAATATTTGAATCTATGATGGAGTTTTTAGCAGTTAAACGAACGTATTTACCTGCAAAAGCGGCCATGTTGATGACGTCATCACAGATGAACACTTTACCTCAGAAAGAAAAATTATATCTTTATAAATAGATCTTTTAAAGCGCTTTCAGATGATATAGTTGAGTTTTGAAATATTTAAATATATGATGGAATTTTAGGGGGAGTTAAACAAACGTATTTACCTTCAAAAGCGGCCATTTTGATGACGTCATTGCAGGTTTGCCAGTGACCTCAGAAAGAAAAATTAAATATTTCTAAATAGCTATTTTAAAGAGCTTTCAGATGATACTTTTGAGTTTTGCAATATTTTAATCTATGATGGAGTTTAAGCAATTAAACGAACGTATTTACCTGCAAAGGCGGCCATTTTGATGACGTCAGCACAGGTGAACCCTTGACCTCAGAAAGAAAAATTATTCTTTATAAATAGATCTTTTAAAGCGCTTTCAGATGATATAGTTGAGTTTTGAAATATTTAAATATATGATGGAATTTTAGGGAGAGTTAAACAAACGTATTTACCTGTAAAATTGGCCATTTTGATGACGTCATTACAGGTGGGCCCTTGACCTCCGAAAGAAAAATTATTTTTTTTAAATAGCTCTTTTAAAGAGCTTTCAGATGATATATTTGAGTTTTGCAATATTTGAATCTATGATGGAGTTTTAGGGGAAGTTAAACAAACGTAGTTACCTGTAAAAGCGGCCATTTTGATGACGTCATCACAGGTGGGCCCTTGACCTTAGAAAGAAAAATTAAATCTTTTTAAATAGCTCTTTTAAAGAGCTTTCAGATGATATATTTGAGTTTTGCAATATTTGAATCTATGATGGAGTTTTAGGGGGAGTTAAACAAACGTATTTACTTGTAGAAGCGGCCATTTTGATGACGTCATTACAGGTAAGAACTTGACCTCAGAAAGAAAAATTAAACCTTTCTAAATAGCTCTTTTAAAGAGCTTTCAGATGATATATTTGAGTTTTGCAATATTTCAATCTATGATGGAGTTTTAAGCAGTTACACGAACGTATTTACCTGTAAAAGCGGCCATTTTGATGACGTCATCACGGAATGACCTTGACCTCCGATCAAGTGTCTCCCGGCGTTTTTTTGTCCTCCTATGTGAATTTAAGCCCCACATAAAATTTCAGACTGGTATCCGGAAGTGAAATATGTTTGCACTAACTCCACGGACTACTGTGTATTTTGTCCGAGTACAGTTTAATCGCTCGACAGACGTTACACATAGAGTGTAAACGTAAGGATTCGACCCAAATGTACACCTAAGTCAGTGGCCCCGCTATCTTTGCTTATCTCAGACTGTAAATGGATTTCTAATTTGATTTTCAGTTCTTTTGGATTAATTACAAAATGGAAAATATTCCAACACCAGTATAAGAGTTGGGAAGCAAATGAGGCTCGTAATTGTTTCAATTATGCATTTAATTAATCTCTTCTTTTATTTCTTTAAAGTGTTATTACATTTTACGAGCTTTTTTAGCTTGCAGCATAAGTACCAGGTTTGGAGTAATCGCAGATTACGTAATCGTAATCCGCGTAATCGATTACATTTTTTATAATCGTAATAATAATCATAATTTAGAATAGTAATCGTAATTTTAATCAAGTATTTCTTGTGTACAAGTGTCATTGTAATCTTTATTTCAATAGTCATAATTTAGCTTTGAAATCGTGTAATCTACCTTTCTTTTTTTTTTTTTTTTTCAAAATTTTTTCACATGTAATTTAATCTTGGTTTATGCTTTATATTTTAATGCTCATATTATTTTTGATCAATAAGTATATAGAAGAAGAAAAAGTTGTGCATTTATAGATTTTTCAAACACTTTTTATGTTTAAGAAATGCTAAATATTACTTGAGAAATTTTTCAAAATTTCCTTTGAGAATTTTATTTCTAAGAATTTTACAGTTCCAATATTGATTGATTGCATGTAGGCAATTTATAAATTTCTCATTTATATTTTTCGCAATAGTAAATTTTTACCAAAATAAATAAATGATTAATTTGGCAGAATATAATAAAAAATATTATTTTTTGTGCAATATTGTATGATTTTTTGAGAAGATTTAAATTTTACATGCTTTGTTATCCTTCCGCTTAACTAATAAGGTGCACTGAAACTTGAACCCCCTAAGAAAAATTTCTGGATCCTTCTCTGTATATATACACTGAAGTGACAAAAGTCATGGGATACCTCTTAATATCGTGTCGGCCCTCCTTTTGCCCGGCGAAGTGCAACAACTCGACGTGGCATGGACTCAACAAGTCGTTGGAAGTCTTCTGCAGGAATATTGAGCCATGCTGTCTCGATAGACGTCCATAATTGTGAAAGCGTTGATGGGGCAGGATTTTGGGCACGAACAGACCTCTCGATGGTGTCCCATAAATGCTCAATGGGATTCATGTCGGGCGATCTAGGTGGCCAAATCATTCGTTGGAATTGTCCAGAATTTTCTTCAAACCAATTGCGAACAGTTGTGGCCCGGTGACATGGCGCATTGTCATCCATAAAAATCCCATCGTTGTTTGGGTACATGAAGTCCATGAATGGCTGCAAGTGATCTCCAAGTAGCTGCACATAAGCATTTCCAGTCAATGTTCGGTCCAGTCGCACTAGAGGACCAAGTCCATGCCATGAAAAAACAGCCCACACCATTACGGAGCCACCACCAGCTTGAACAGTGCCTTGCTGACAGTTTGGGTCCATGGCTTCGTGGGGTCTGCGCCACACTCGAACCCTACCATCGGCTCTTACCAGCTGAAATCGTGACTCATCGGACCAGGCCACGGTTTTCCATTCATCTAGGGACCAACCGATATGCTCACGTGCCCACGAGAGTCGCTGCAAGCGATGTCGTTCTGTCAGTAAAGGCACTCGAGTCGGTCTTCTGCTGGAATAGCCCAAGAAATCCAAATTTCTCCGCACAGTTCTAGCAGACACGTCCATTGTACGTCCCACATTGATTTCTACGGTGATTTGACGCAGTGTTGCTTGTCTGTTAGAATTTACGACTCTTTGCAGACGTCGCCGGTCTCGATCTTTAAGTGCAGGCGGTCGACCACTGCGCTGTCCATGGTGGGATGTTATGCCTGAAATTTCATACTCTCGGCACACTCTTGACACAGTGGATCTGGGAATGTTGAATTCTCTAACGATTTCCGAAATGGCATGACCCATGCGTCTAGCTCCAACTAACATTCCGCGTTCAAAGTCTGTTAATTCACGTCGTGCGGTCATC
This sequence comes from Uloborus plumipes, assembly GCA_038373865.1. NCBI lineage: Eukaryota > Metazoa > Arthropoda > Arachnida > Araneae > Uloboridae > Uloborus > Uloborus plumipes. Next base: position 3,477 of record JAXGGA010009376.1, read on the forward strand.
ATCACGTTAAAACCTCTTCACATGAATAACTTGAACAGAAATGAAAGCTCTGTAAAAGCACTGCGCATTTATACCTGTTCTATGCGATGCTACTGCCATCTGAAAATTTGCATATTGCTATCCCATGACTTTTGTCACTTCAGTGTATATATAATATACTAGCTGCGTAGCCCGGCGTTGCACGGGCTGTAATGTAGTGAAGGCAGTTTGAGAAAACTACTCGCCACCAAGGCGACTCGCCTTTAAAGAAATGAGGAAAGTTTAAACAGTTTACTCGCCGTCAAGGCGGCTTGCCTTTACAGTAGCGAGGAAAGTTTCAATTCACTACTCGCCGCCAAGGCGGCTCGCCTTTAAAGTACCAAGGAAAAGTTTAATGAACTACTCCCCGCTAAAGCGGCTTGCTAAAAAGCTTTCCTGCATCAAAGAATCAATCGAATTATTTGCACATGCTTCCTCAAAAATAAAGACGATGTCAAGTAGCGCATACTTAGCACTCTCCCTAAATTACAAATAAAATTCCTTTCCAAAAACAATTATTTCCAAACCGCTTTCTTCCAGTAAAATTAATTGCAAAATTCTAAACGAAAAAGTTATTTTAATATTTGGATCGAAGCCAGAAAAAGTCCCTTCTAAAAACAGCAATTGCAATTTTATTTAAAAACACATTTTCAAAATGGTACCTGAGAAAAAATATGTCATTAATAATTAGAATAAAAACAATTGTTAGAACTTTGTTATAACACGTATTCAAAATGACAATGAAAAAAATAACACTCTTTCATTTTAAAAAGTTCAACTTAATTAACGTTTTAATTCAAAATCGCAACGGAAAGAAATAAATATCTTGGAATTTTAAATAGTTCAATAATTTAATTAACGTTTTAATTCAAAATGGCAACGGTAAGAAAAAAATGTCTTGGAAGTTTAATCATTAATTAGGCTTAATCGCTTTAAATTTGACTACTTATTAATTAAACATTCGCTTTAAATTTGACTACTTATATATCGCAGCCAGAAAAAGTCCCTTCTAAAAACAGCAATTGCAATTTTATTTAAAAACACATTTTCAAAATGGTACCTGAGAAAAATATGTCATTAATAATTAGAATAAAAACAATTGTTAGAACTTTGTTATAACACGTATTTAAAATGACAATGGAAAAAAATAACACTCTTTCATTTTAAAAAGTTCAATTTAATTAACGTTTTAATTTAGGGCCGAATTCAAGTGAAACACCATTGCAGTCGCTTCGAGGCGATCGCATATTGCAACCGCTACTGTAAGTCGAATTCAAGTGAATTCGTTTCACTTGAATCCAAATTTTGGAATTTGCGATTGCATTGGTGAGTTGCGATCGTCCGTGTTTCACTTGAATTCCTGCCTTAAAATCGCAACGGAAAGAAATAAATATCTTGGAATTTTAAATAGTTCAATAATTTAATTAACGTTTTAATTCAAAATGGCAACGGTAAGAAAAAATGTCATGGAAGTTTAATCATTTATTAGGCTTAATCGCTTTAAATTTGACTACTTATTAATTGATATCTTCGCTAATTAAAATCGTATAATTATATAGATTGAAACTAATGAAGCCTGAAAAATTACCTATCTATCGGTACCTGGTTCGACTTTCAGTTCATTGGCGTTCAGGAGAAAGAAGCGTGACATAGAAAGATAGAAAGAAAGATAGTTAGAAAGATACTCAGTTTTTAATATAAGTAGATATTCCTCTCAAAGCTATAATCGAAATCGTAACCGGCATATAATAATCGAAATTGATTACATTTTTTACATAATCTAATCGTAGCTGTAATCGTAATTGCGATTTGGCAGAGGACTGTAATCGTAATCGTAATTGCAATCTCCAATTTTTCATGATCATAATCATAATCGTAATCGATTACATTTTCTCGTAATTGACTCTAAGACTGATAAGTAACGTACTTAATGTTTCGATCCAAAATCTTAAATTTTGTGAAACAAGTGTGAAACACTCGGTTATAAAACTGCAAATTCGTTTCACTTTTAAACATGACGGCAATATACAGTAAAGCTATAAAACAGCTTTACATGAATGCTATATATGTAAGAACAGCTCATACATATGGAGACTTCTCTGTAAACTTGTAATTGGTTGTCCGGACAGAGTATTTTAAAAATAATAAAGTGTAGTAAAGTAATTATCCCTCTTAATTCAAATAAAACATTCATTCTTTACAGCCCAATTGTATTTGGAGTATTAACAATTTAATTCTGTTTTCTATCGTTTGGCATCGTTTTTGGTAGCTCAGTTTTTCTATAGAATATTTTATTAATGTTGGCAAAGTTTCTTTCTTTTTTCCGGTTGGTAACATTCATTACGATGGCGATGCCTTAACCGAAAAATATGTTGGTCTCTACTGCAGTTATATTGCGTCACTGAACCTTAGGTTGCGTGCGAACACTTTGAAGTTGGAAACCCCTGCTCTAGACTCTGAACGTGATTTGCGATCAAAGGCAAAGGGAGGGGGACAAGCTCAATTCCCCCTTCTGGTTGTACTCCTCTCCTTTCTGCGTACATGAATATCATTGCATCTAGATATCATTTACAAAAGATAGGCAAAGCCTTTTCAAAAATCTGTAAAAGCGATATCAAATGTTTGCATGGCAGTGTCTTAACAATGAATTTGTTATAATTCATTTAAGAGTCATTCTCTCAAAAGTAGATATCATTATTCATTTGCTTGGGGTGTTAGAGGTAATACAAATTTTATGTAAAACGTGAATGTTTTATCTGGATCCGTTTTTCGTTCAGATGAGACTATAGGGTCTTTCCATGCAAAATGAGCAAAAATGAGAAAAAAGTAGTGGCCGCATGGTGATAGATTCTTATAAAAGTTGTTACACAGGTTCATTTTGTGCATATATAAAAATATCTAAAAGGTTTTGGCTTAAAATTTTCTATTTTAGGAGTTACATGCAATTCAAAATTGGCCCACCTGAACATCCTTCACACAAATGCTAAATGTTGCATTTTTGAACTCTTGTATTTTTTTTTAACTACTTAAGAGCCGTTTTTTTTAAGAATCAGGCAGTCAAAAAACTTGACATTTTTGATTTTGCTGAAAATTTCAGAATATGGTCTTTATTTAAAATTATTAAACACGTGTTTTTTTATTTTTTCAAAAAAAAATTTTTTCTTTCCGTTTTGGGAGGTCAAAGTTGGACTTTGCTCTTTTTTTCAATAAAAACATGCCAACTTAGATGAGCCAATACTTTTTGCTTTAGGAGTGAACCGTGGAACTGACAATTATTTTGTGTTCTACTATATCCCCACTAACTGTAAGTACATAAATATTTGTGGACGACTCTTGGCACAAAGGTCAGAGGTCACTCAAAGTTGGACGAAAAATAGTTTTTTAATGCAACTTTGACCGACCAAATCTTCTTGTGGAAACGGTGCACCACGGTAGTGTATATATCAGTAAATACCCACCAAAGAGTAGTATCCAAAAACATAAAGATATGTGTAGTTGATATTTTGCTTATCGAAATATTTGACTCTGAAGTTGCAGAAATCGCAAAATCACGTGACTTTGAGGGTCATTATCTCCTTGCAGCATGAGTGACCAGATACAAAACTAGTTGGAGTAGAAGCCTTTCTTGTCCTAGAAATACAATCCGTTAACAAACCTATGGCTACTCTTTCAGTTTTTGCATAATTCTTCTCTAAACTTTGAAAAATGAGTGTTTTTCGGCGTTAAGGAAAAAGGCTAATTACCTGTTTTAAAATAGGTATTGCTATAATTTGTAGCATTATTATATCCCAACTTTCTAACTAGCTGAAATGGCATCTAATGATGGTTATACAGTTGAAACCAAATTGAAAATGAATTGTCGAAAATACTCAGTATACGTCAAAAACCATATTTTTTTATTTGTCCAGGCGACGTTTTTTTTGTTACAGCTCTTTATTCCGTTCGGTTCCGACATGGTAAGCAATTTATGTACTTCTTGTCGTTCTAGTTGCTGTAAAACAAGAAAGCAATGTATCTTAAGTCTGATATAAAGCAATATATCCTGTCATATCAAGTTTATAATGCTAAAAGAATATTTTGTAATGGACAATAAACACAATAAAAAAAAAACTTCTGTTCAGCTGTGCCCTCTTGGTCGATGTTGTGAATGTCATCAAAAACTCAACTTTTTCACAAATAAGAAGCCCCTTTAGCAGAATGTCACTTCTTAAAAATCTTGGTACATTAAAGCCCCATGGTGCAGGTCTGGAAATGTTTGATGACATTCATGACATCGAGCAAGAGGGCTCAGCTGAATAAGTAAGTTTTTTTTTTTTTTAGATTAGGTCTATTATCCATTTCAAAATATTCTTTTACATTAAAAACTGGATATGACAAGAGAAATCACTTTATATCAGACTTAAGATACATTACTTTCCAGTTTTACAGCAACTAGAACAACAAGAAGTACATAAATTTGCTTACCATGTCGGAACCGAACGGAATAAAGAGCTGTAACAAAAAAAAAACGTCGCCTGGACAAATAAAAAAATATGGTTTTTGACGTATACTGAGTATTTTCGACAATTCATTTTCAATTTGGTTTCAACTGTATAACCATCTTTAGATGCCATTTCAGCTAGTTAGGAAGTTGGGATATAATAATGCTACAAATAACAGCAATACCTATTTTAAAACAGGTAATTGGCCTTTTTTCTTAACGCCGAAAAACACTCATTTTTCAAAGTTTAGAGAAGAATTATGCAAAAACTGAAAGAGTAGCCATAGGTTTGTTAACGGATTGTGTTTCTGGGACAAAAAAGGCTTCTACTCCAACTAGTTTTGTATCTGGTCACTCATGCTGCAAGGAGATAATGACCCTCAAAGTCACGTGATTTTGCGATTTCTGCAACTTCAGAGTCAAATATTTCGATAAGCAAAATATCAACCACACATATCTTTATGTTTTTGGATACTACTCTTTGGTGGGTATTTACTGATATATACACTACCGTGGTGCACCGTTTCCACAAGAAGATTTGGTCGGTCAAAGTTGCATTAAAAAACTATTTTTCGTCTAACTTTGAGTGACCTCTGACCTTTGTGCCAAGAGTCGTCCACAAATATTTATGTACTTACAGTTAGTGGGGATATAGTAGAACACAAAATAATTGTCAGTTCCACGGTTCACTCCTAAAGCAAAAAGTATTGGCTCATCTAAGTTGGCATGTTTTTATTGAAAAAAAGAGCAAAGTCCAACTTTGACCTCCCAAAACGGAAAGAAAAAAATTTTTTTTGAAAAAATAAAAAAACACGTGTTTAATAATTTTAAATAAAGACCATATTCTGAAATTTTCATCAAAATCAAAAATGTCAAGTTTTTTGACTGCCTGATTCTTAAAAAAAACGGCTCTTAATGTAAACATAAAAGCTCCATATACACTCAGGCACATTGAAAATAGCGACCCAAGAAGAAATCGTCGGATTGATCAGCGACTGCGTCTACAGCGGTGCCAAGCCAGATCAATGTGGAATGTCACAGATTGGCAAAAAGTTGTGTTTAGTGATGAGTCTCGGTTTGTATTAGGGACTGATGATAACCGCGTACGGGTGTAAAGGCGCTCAGGTGAGCGGTACAATTCCTCCCACACTGTTCTACGTCACACTGCCCGCACAGCCGGTGTAATGGTCTGGGGGGCCATATCCTGTGATAGTCGGTCCAATCTAATTGTGATGCATGGAAACTTAACCGGCCAACGTTACGTTGATGATATTCTTCGACCCCATGTAGGGCCTTTCCTAAATAGTCTCCCGGTGGAAATTTTACAGCAAGATAATGCTCGTCCGCATACAGTAAGAGTTGCTCGAGACTTCCTTTGTCATTTTCAGACTCTTCCATGACCGGCCTGCTCCCCCGACTTATCCCCCATAGAGCATGTGTGGGATCAGCTAAAACGTTAGATGCCATCGTGTCAGTCTGTGCGTAATTTGGAGTTGGCTGTTACAAATTTGTGGGCCCATCTGCCTCAGGACAACATCAGGCGTCTAATCAACTCAATGTCGGACCGTGTGGCGGCATGTATTGCAGCTAGAGGTGGTCCAATGCGCTATCGAAGTTGCTCTGTATTTCTGTCCTTGCACGCCCTGTATTCGTTCCTTTGTTTTGATTTTGAGATCAAGTGAATATCTCATCTGTATCATTATGTGTATTAAATTTCATTTCAATCCAATGCTTTCTTCTTGGGTCGCTATTTTCAATGTGCCTGAGTGTATTTGTAATTTTTGGAGTAGGGCGATTTATCGGTTTACTGTAACTTTTTAAAAGTGATGATAATTAACTGTTAACTGAACTGTTAAAACCTAAAATATTTCATTTTCAACAAAATTGAAGGTTTTCATTATTTTTCTCACGCAAAAAGGAATTCAGTTGCATAATTTAAATTAATTCCCAACAATGTGTTAACTTTTATGGAAATAATACCTTAATTTTTGAAATTTAATTTTAATTCCTTTGTTTTCAAAATATTTTTTGAACTTTATTTCGTAAATCGATGATTTTCGCCTTCAAGTAGGCACAAAAATTTATATGAAGGACACTTTGGTAATTGCTCCAATTTTACTAGGATGTATGCCATTATATCTACTATTTGTTTGAAGAAGCTCGATAGTGCCTTTTTGATTTCTTAGTTTTGTATTAAATGGACAAAAACAACATTTTCTTCGTATTTTATGTAAAGCTGCAGAAATTCAAAGGAACAGACAAACGACTAAATGGAGCAAAAGCAAGTATATTTAGCATTAATTTCATGTTCTAAAAATGTGTAGGTATGAAGTTGAACTTTGGGGGGAAATTCTTGCGGATAAAATATATATCTCAAGAAATACGAAAGATATATATATATATATATATATATATATATATATATATATATATATATATATATATATAGTCAATAAATGGATGAAATAATTGTTGTTGTTTTTTTCTAACTTTCATCCTGTCCAAAAAGTTTCTTTTAATCTCCGTTAAGATTTGCTCAGATACTGAAACGATAGGTTTTGTCGCAAGTAGCCTGCTATTCTTTCTCCACATCACGGATGGAGAGTGTTAAAAAAAGCAACTTTTACTTGCACAATTAAATATAATTATTCATACTGGAATACAATATACTACGCAATAATTATAGAAAGTCTTCAGCAAATACTTTATAAACACTCTTTCAAGAAAAGGAAACACGAAAGAAATGATTAAGTCTTTCTAAATTTACAATAAATGGTTTCATTGATGAAATTTTACCTGAATTCAAGTTATTCTAATGACAAAAATACGCTGAAAGGCACTAATTAAACTTTGATATTAAATAAAAGACACTTCAACATGCTCCGTAAAAAAAATTGAGCGAATTAGGGGTAGTCCCTTTTGTTCAAACTAGCATCTAAAAAAGTGGAAAAAATTAAAATTTCGATAAATTTCAATTTTTTAAAGTACGATTTCATCATTAAAAAGTTTGGCACCAATTATTAACTTAGCCCTTTGTAATTAGTAATAGATAGTTTTACGCCCTATATTGCTTTTTTCGCTTATTTTTTCATTCAAAGAACTAGAGCAGAGTTGTTTGAAATCTGAAGAAAATTGAACAGATTTCAATCTTCGTTAATATCTCATACTTAATGAAAGCTCCAAATAAATTTAATTTTAATCTTTACTGATAGAGATTTTTCCAGAGAATATGAAAATATATTTTTTAAATATGTATTTTTATAACTTACGGAGTTATAAACTGGCTGTCATGAACTCTGAAAATGTAGGCTTAGCTTAAGCCTTAATTTCTGATGTCAATAGCAAAGCAACAAACAGTTTTTAAACTTTCATACTTTGCATTTCCTCATAGATATGCATGATTTACCCTAATAAAAATTTTCATTGAAATCTGTGCCATGTGAGCCTCAGCCGATTTGCTCATTTCACATGGAATAACCCTATAGTTTTTCCATGCAGAAGAATGTGTACACGCAACGTACGACATCATAAAATCAAATTCTAACCAAGTTTGTAAATAATGGAAAAGAAGCAAAACTTCTAGCGTGGGTACATGAGAATACACACCCATTTTATGAATAACTCATTGGTAACTCATTGATAACTCAAAAATCCATTCATTGAATGAAACATATTACATAAGCACATTAAATCAAATATGCAAATTTGCTGGGGTAATAGGTATTTTTTTTGTACTTGCTAATGCGTAATAAGAATTCTTATTAGGAATAATCAGTAACATTTCCTTTATTAATACTCATTATGGTAGAAAAAAATAGTAAACTAAAGGCAATACGTTTCAAGAGAATTTTGTCATCGCATTAACTCCATTTTTGAAACCTAAAAAATAAAATTGAATTTTAAACACTAACTTTCGCACTATGGCTCTCATACAGACCCTAAATTCCTATATATACAAATAAAAACTGCCCAACATGTTTTGTCTTTGCTTGGAATATCCAAAGTAAAATAAGACCGAAGTTTTCATCCATAAAATGAAATTAAAAAATACATTCATACAGCTACTTCTTATTACAATCAAAGCTCCAAAATGTACCGATTCAGCCCGCTTTACGGTAATGCGTTTTAAGGTTTAATTGTGAGCAAATTACTATACATTTTAATATTAATAACTTCCGTATTCAAAGGCAAATACGAAATGACAGAAAAATAATGCGCTAAATTTGGAACGCAATCGATCTGAAAGGGAATTCTAACTTGAGATCCATTTTATCGATCAAATCTTCAAGTCTTTGAAGGAAAGCTACAGTTATAAAAGATTCAAATACGCTGAAAATGCAGCGCATTAATATGAAAAGACTATAATTACATAAAAATTGTTTCAGTTATCACTTGATAAATGACATTCAAATCAGTAATGAATATTCTTATGCAATTAGTTTTGCTTGAGAAAAATGCTTATTATAAAGCCGCAATGTCTGAATAATTTGAAAGATGCATATAGTTGTTTTACTATACATCTTCTCCTTTTCTAATGATCATGTTAACCGCTTCCCTTACAAATATTTTTAGAAAAAATTGCAAAGAAATCACGTTTTTTAATTTAATTTTTAAGTACAAGGCAATGAAACAAACAAAATATGTAGTTTTAAGTTGAATTTTTAATTTTTTATAGGTTTAAAATAATTTAGTTTCACCCGAGTTTTCTCGGGATAATAATTACCTGCAACTCATACGAGTGAAAATCTTCAGAGTAAAAATATTTCTTTCAAATAGCGCAGTGTTGCAGTCAGATATTATTTAATCTTGATTCTTTATATTTTACTTAAGCAAATTTATTTATATTGAAGTGAATTTGAATGTATTTCGAATGTATTTACTTTTTACTGTTGTAATCAGTTGCCATTTTTATTTAAAAAAAATTATTGTTTAAATTGTTTTCTTTCTTGGAATTTCAATACAGTTAAAAAACTTTTTCGTCTTCATCAAACAGCTTACTTCCTGTAAGGCGCACTTTTTTTTGCTTCAAATAATATTCTTTTTAATGTTGCCGTTATTATATATTTTTAAATACTGTTGTTGAAGAGCTTTCTTCTCTAATTCCAGTCATTTCATTCACTATAAAAAATGAATGTTGGTTTCACAGTATAATACAGCTAACTTTATAGTAATAAACTAAAAATTGCTAATTTTACATTACTAATTTGTAAAATTACTAATTTTACAGTTTATTACCGTGCATTTTACAGTTTTAAACTATAACCTCTGCTACCAGTATTATACTGTTGTTTTTACAGTATGATACAGCTAAATTTTACGGCAAATGAGCTGTAAAATTGCTAACTTTACGGTAAGAAACTGTAAAATTGCTAGTTTTACAGTTTGTTACTGTGCATTTTCCAGTTTTAAATTTAAACCTCGTCTGCCAGTATTATACTGTGAAAAAAACAGTTCATTTTCTGCAGTGTAATTCTAGGATTCAAATATTCAGAAACGATGGGAGGGGGGGGGAGATGAGAGCGTTGTTGATGTAGGGTGCCATTGCCTCGTGAGGTTGGAATTCCTTATTAACGAAAGAAATATTTACTGCGCAAAGGGAGAAAATAACACCCAGGGTTCAAGAGCGCGTTTTTGATTAAAGAATAAAACACTTTGCTTTCAAGATACTACTAATTTTGTAGACACTACAGTTCATTTCAACTTGAGAATTAAAATAGGTTCTAAATTTTCGTATGAGGATTCCGTGTTTTTTTTGAAAAAAAACTTACCCCCCCGCCCCAAAAAAAAAACGATAAATAACGTACAAAACAAAATGGAAATGTCAAAAATTATTCCAAAAATACTTTTTAGGCATGAAAATATACTCACGCTTTATCTTATACAAATGTTCTAACAAAAGTCAGCATTATTTATCTTGATGATGTTTGAACACCTGAGAATACAAGAACCATAGCGATTCATTTTGTTTTTAACCTTTCATAACCTTAAATCATTCGTTTGTAAAGAAAAAAGTGAAAGATAAATGACACTTTTTAAAGTGAACAATATTTATAGCATTTGTAGTCCTGCGACGTGAAGCATTTGAATATTCTGACCAATATTATATACTCCAAAAAAAAACTGTTGCTTTTACTGCATAATACTGGCAGCCGAGGTTCCAATGTAAAACTGTAAAATTCACAATAATAAACCGTAAAACTAGCAATTTTACAATTTCTTACTGCAGAGTTAGCAATTTTAGTTTATTGCCGTAAAATTCAGCTGTTTTACTCTGTAAAAACAACAGTGTAATACTGGCAGCATAGGTTCCGGTTTTAAACTGTAAAATGCACGGTAATAAGCTGTAAAATGAGCAATGTTTTCTCTCTTTGCTTCAAAAGAGGATCGTTGCCTAAGCTCGATTACTTCCTATTCCAGGCTGACGGGTGCTAACAAGCACGAAACTGCAGTCCTTGAATGGAAAACCCAGTTGGCGGGCGGGTCTATTGCAAGCTCTGTGTTGGTTGAAAGCTCGTGAAGTGGTTTCGCATCTTTTATATTCTCTCATAAAACGAGCTTTCGAGCTCCGAGTAGGTTTTTAATATTTCGGAGAGTTTCGTACTGTAAAAGTAGCAGTTTTACAGTTTATTACTGAAAATTAGCAATTTTTAGTTTATTACTATAAAATTGCTGTATTATGCTGTAAAAACAACATTTATTTTTTTATTGTAGAGATTTCCTTCCTGAAGCAAGGAAAAAAAAACGAGTTGCCATTAACAGTTCCAATGTACTGGCAGCATTTTCAAAGTGATTCGAATTTTTCCTTTCTTTCCGTATGCATGAACTGACCAGAGTTTCTCAACCCCATGGTAAAGCTTCCGTAGTGCGAGCGAGAGAAGGCTTAAAAACAAAAACCGTTATTTTTGGCACCATAAAAAGAACGTTGCTCATAACAGATCCATGGAATAGTTTGCCGCGGATCGATTGACGTACGCAGATTCGTTCCCCTTTCATATGTTTTCCCCTTTTTTTATTATTTTATACTTAGAGTGCTGGTACAGTGCGTTTCGAAATGATAGGTCCACCAGTAAAAACGAAAGTTATGCTGGTAAAAAAGATTGTATTGTGTACAAAGTACTATTTTATAAACTACATTACTTCATTCAATGTAAAATAGCTCATATATAATTTACAAATAATAGGAATAATGAGAGAAACTAAAATTAGATGAAACAGCTGTTTCAAAAAGATAGGTCCACAGAACCACGCATCGAATAAATGTTGAATTAATAAGAAATTTTTCTGTTTTTTTTTCTGAATAAGCTCATAAATCTTATTTGGTATGGTTTCTACAAGTTTTTGCAAACAATTTGTCCCGATTTTTGACCATTCGGAGGAAATAGCCCTTTTTAAGTCTGCAAGTACTGTTGTACTACCTTCCGCCTGCATACACTGCTCTTGCGAGTATACCCCACATGTTTTCTACTGGATTCAGATCGGGGCTGCAAGATGGCTAATCGATAATATGTACAAAAGTATACAGAAACCATTCAAAAGTGGACTTCGCAGAGTGCAGTGGAGCATTGTCCGGTTGGAACATGAAGAATGAGTCCCCAATGGGTTCTGATTGTGAAAGAAAATATTGTTCAAACAGCTTGTTATAGCCAGCAGCATTCAAACGATTGTTTACAAATGCTATATCAGTTTTTCCTGTCCCTCTGAATCGGGCTCACACCGTAACGGAACCACCATCAGCTTGCCTCTTCGAGAATATCTGTCTATCGTTGCGTAGATCGTGCCAGTAATAATGCCAACCATCTGGACCATCCAGGTTGAATTCCTTTTTATCACTGAATATCACACGATGCCTATCTTGTTTCCAGGACATCACTTCCTGCGCGAATTTCAATCTCTTTTCTTTGTGCTTTTTAGTCAATTTCAGAGCCGCTTTCCTTTTCCCGTAAACAAAATTGCTGAACTTCTTTACCTCTCTGTGGACTGTAGATTTTGATATTGAAGGATTTAGTTGTTTGGTCAAAGTGGATATGCTCAATTATTTCTGGATTTTAGGTCCCTTACGATAGTGCTTTGTTGTCGGGGTGTCACTTTTGATTTGCGGCCAGATGATTTTTTACTGCTATAAACATTTCCAAATAGCAAAAAATTGTTTGCAACGCTTTGTGATTTGTTTAAAAGCTTACCTATTTCTCTGTTCGATTTTCCAGACTGTTTAAATGCATCAATTTTCCCCTGCTCAACCAGCGAAAGACTGCAACGATAACCCGTTTTGTTTGACTACAAAGTGCTGTTCAAATCTGTTTAAATACCTCCACAGCAGCAAGCATAATCCCGTAGTAAGACTAAGCAACGATACTAATGCAAATTTTTGGAAAGAAACGTGGTTGGGGCAAAATTTCTGAAGGCGAACCTATCTTTTTGAAACGGTCTGAAAGTGAAAATTTGCATCAAATAAGAAGAAATGATTCATTTTTTGAGAAATTTCATCAAACATGGTTATAACAATTACAGATATATAATCACTGTCAAAAAAAGTTATTTTTATTCTCAAGAGTCGAAATTTTGAAAAATAACGGTGGACCTATCATTTCCAGAAGCACTGTATCATTTTGCATAGGTCTCTTCATGTTAACTTTCTCGCGACCGAATTACATACATATATAAACAGATAGATAATTTTTGCCAACTACTAGTTCAAAAGCATTCCCACCACAAATTGAAAGAAACAGAAAATATTTACTGCTTGCGGTGCATGGTATTTCAATGAGGTTCCTTTATTCAAAACATAATCTTTTTTTTTTTTCTTTGACACAATTCGGAAACATTTGTTGAATTTTCCTTGCTATATCCTTTTGAAAACTATTTAATCAACTGCTGGTATTTTTTTCCCAAAGTCTTTTTTTTTCTTAACTGTTGATCATGTACTACATAACCTGAAAAGTAAAGCTTCCACTTTTGAGTAACTCAGGTTTTAGAGGCATTTAGAAAAAAGAATGTTTTCCAAGAACTTCATATGAAAATGTAGTGATGAAAATTAAAAGTTTTAGTTATTAGCCAGGGACCTAAAGACACTTTTAATCGAGCTATACAGCCCCCCCCCCCTCCCTCCCTTTTTTTAGTTACCACTTTACCTAGAATTTTAATTTTTGTGACAACAAGAACGCGCTACGCTAAACAAATCTTTTTGCGAAAAGTTTGCACACCTAGAAATTTTTCGGCCGGAAAATGAGCAAAAAAAAAAAACGTTTTTCTTTTAACAAAAAACGAAATCCCTTGATGAATGGAGAACTAAAAAAGAAAATGGTTATAACAAAGTTAAAGGTGTTTTACTGAGCTCTACTCACTTATAAAATTTTGAGTTCTCACTTTTTCAAATGCCTATAAAACCTGTTAAACCCAAAAGTAGAAACACTTCTTTTTATTAACTGTAGTACTCAATGGTAATGATCAACGGTAAAATAATCAAAGATTTTAAATTGGCGATTTTGAAGCGAATTAAGAATTGATTTTTTGTTTTAAAAGGGATGTATGAAAAATAAATTTGAACGCATTTTCCAAAATGGTGCATACCGTTTTAAAGAGAATTTTTTTTCGAATAAAAAAACCTGCAACAAATAACGCTCATTGTTCTGAAGATAAATTAGTTTGAAAGTGTTGTAAAAAATCTCGCATGCGAAATAGCTCGCAACTTGCTATCTTAGGCGAGCTGTGTCTCAGGCCAGGAATTTTTTAGGGGAAATATGTTACAGTCTGTGATATATGGGTGATATAATGAGGAGCGATGTCACGAGGGTTTCCTGCAATAATAATAATAAAAACACAAATAAAATTATTATTATTATTACTGTTATTTTTTCTCTTCTCTACCAATAATAAAGCTGAAGGTGGGTATGTCTTTATGTCTGTCTGTGACCCGCTTAGCGCCAAAACCGTTCAATCGATTTTTATAAAATTTGGCACGAAATTAGTTTGTAACATGGGGAGTGAATTATTTTATCGACGGAAATTAACTTTTCATGCATCTTCCATGGTTATGTTTTTATATATCTTATTTGTTTCGTTCTTTTTCCAATTATAATTTTAAACATGCATTTGTTTTTGCAGCTTGTTTTTGCAGCAATCCAAACTTAAAAACCTTATTAAAATGAGTTAAATAAAATATTTTGACTATTGAAAAAAAATCGTCTGCTTTTCTTTTCTCCGATTTTAAGTAGTTAAAACTCGTTTAACTATATTATAAATATATATATATATATATATATTTTTATAATATAGTTATATTATAAAAATATAACTATTATAAAAATACCATATACACTGAAGTGACAAAAGTCATGGGATAGCAATATGCAAATTTTCAGATGGCAGTAGCATCGCATAGAACAGGTATAAATGCGCAGTGCTTTTACAGAGCTTTCATTTCTGTTCAAGTTATTCATGTGAAGAGGTTTTAACGTGATGATGACCGCACGACGTGAATTAACAGACTTTGAACGCGGAATGTTAGTTGGAGCTAGACGCATAGGTCATGCCATTTCGGAAATCGTTAGAGAATTCAACATTCCCAGATCCACTGTGTCAAGAGTGTGCCGAGAGTATGAAATTTCAGGCATAACATCCCACCATGGACAGCGCAGTGGTCGACCGCCTGCACTTAAAGATCGAGACCGGCGACGTCTGCAAAGAGTCGTAAATTCTAACAGACAAGCAACACTGCGTCAAATCACCGTAGAAATCAATGTGGGACGTACAATGGACGTGTCTGCTAGAACTGTGCGGAGAAATTTGGATTTCTTGGGCTATTCCAGCAGAAGACCGACTCGAGTGCCTTTACTGACAGAACGACATCGCTTGCAGCGACTCTCGTGGGCACGTGAGCATATCGGTTGGTCCCTAGATGAATGGAAAACCGTGGCCTGGTCCGATGAGTCACGATTTCAGCTGGTAAGAGCCGATGGTAGGGTTCGAGTGTGGCGCAGACCCCACGAAGCCATGGACCCAAACTGTCAGCAAGGCACTGTTCAAGCTGGTGGTGGCTCCGTAATGGTGTGGGCTGTTTTTTCATGGCATGGACTTGGTCCTCTAGTGCGACTGGACCGAACATTGACTGGAAATGCTTATGTGCAGCTACTTGGAGATCACTTGCAGCCATTCATGGACTTCATGTACCCAAACAACGATGGGATTTTTATGGATGACAATGCGCCATGTCACCGGGCCACAACTGTTCGCAATTGGTTTGAAGAAAATTCTGGACAATTCCAACGAATGATTTGGCCACCTAGATCGCCCGACATGAATCCCATTGAGCATTTATGGGACACCATCGAGAGGTCTGTTCGTGCCCAAAATCCTGCCCCATCAACGCTTTCACAATTATGGACGTCTATCGAGACAGCATGGCTCAATATTCCTGCAGAAGACTTCCAACGACTTGTTGAGTCCATGCCACGTCGAGTTGTTGCACTTCGCCGGGCAAAAGGAGGGCCGACACGATATTAAGAGGTATCCCATGACTTTTGTCACTTCAGTGTAAATTGGTATATGGTATTTTTTATAATTATTAAAATTATAAAAATACCATATATTATAAAAAATACCATATAAATTGCGTTATATTATAAAAATACCATATAAATTGCGCCATTGCAACATTTTTTCGAAAATGTTTCATTTCGAAAAATATATTATTTCGTTTTTAAATCTAGGAAAGAAAATTTTTTACTTCTTTTAAACTTTGGTAAGATTTCTGTTGGTTTCTGTAAGCAACAAAATTGTTCTTATTTTCTCTTTTGACTTATTTCTGTATCATACTTTTAAGGATTTACAGTTGAATTACAACTAAAATTGAGCATTCTTTCTGCGATTTTAATTTATGTGACCTTTTAATTTTATACCACGGGCAAAGCCGTGCACGTACCGCTAGTTTATTGATATAACTTCAAATCGTATTTCATCATAAGACATTAATCACAGTCAGTAAGTGGCTAAAGTGCAGGGACGTCATTTCAAGTTTTTCCAGGGGGGGGGGGCAAAGGGTCCAAACTCAATGCAATTTCATCGGAAAACATCAAAAGCCACGCCCCCTCATATGTAAATACACCCCCCCCCCAAATGACGGGCCTGCTAAAGTGTCTTTTTCATCTTTTAAATACCTTGTTGACTTAAATCTAACACCAACGCCTAACCCGTAAGATGAATAACGCTGTTGTTTTATGTGTTTTTATAGCAAATTTGATTATCATCTTCATAATGTGCTATTAATCTTGCACGCATGTTGCATTGATTGCTGCTATTGTCGAAAGAAAAATTATTCTAAATGTTGTTTATTTGGCATAGCTCCTTCTTAACGTTAGGATTACATTTCCATTCAGTATAAATAGTTTTATTTTTTAACTTGAAATTAATGACTCAAATATATACATAAAACCACCAAAGCCTGTGCTGCATCAGCATGGAATACGAAAGTAATCGAGTTGGAGGCAAAAATCCTCTTATATAGCAAAGAGTGCCAAAAAAATTGGTAGCTAATGTGAAATTAGAAATACCAGCGAGCGACCGCACTTAGTACGGTACAACTCGTAAATTTTTTTGGGCAGAGCGCAAGGTATAACGCAGTAGTAACCGCCCCTAAGCAAGGGGTAAGGCAGAAACATGCAATACACCGCCAACTCGACCATTTCGATCCATGGACCTGTCCATGGATCGACTCCAACTCGACTACTTTCGTATTCCATGCTGATGAGAGCAGAATAAGCTCGAAACAGCTGTCCATGGATCGAAATGGTCGAGTTGGCTGTGTATTGCATGTTTCTGCCTTAGCCCTTGCTTAGGGGCGGTTACTACTGCTTTACACCAGAGCCTGGTTACCCAAATGGTCTGAGAAGCTTGGTCAGAATTTTCAGGGAGCAAAAAAAACTGCTTAAAAATTCAAACTTATGATTTGAAATGCATTGGGCGGGGCGGGCGGGGGGGTGGGGGGGGGGGGGGTGCAGGGTGTGGGGGGGGACAAACATCAGGGAGATTTGTTTTAGGGTAAAGGAAGTACCATAGAGTTTTAAGAGGAGTGTGGAGGACGGGGGGGGGGGGGGGGACGGGGGGGATTTGGGGGGGTGGGGGGGGATGGGAAAATGGGGGAGTGAGGTGATCCCAAGATATTCTTCAAACGTAAGATTGCGCCCAACTGTATTTTAATGTACTTTTGTATCATTTAATTAATTTTGAGAAATAAATTGGATTCAACAAAGAACCACCCTTGATTCGGCTAGCAGGCTGAATGTAGCAAACTAAAGTACAGTACCACAAATATATATCTCTCGAGGGGGTACGTGGTTAAAGTCGTCACCGAGTCGGATACCAGCAGTTTCACGTGCTGCCAGAACAAATTTGAAAACTGTGATACCTGTTACCTATAAAAAACTTAGTGTCAAAATGGTAGGTACCCATCCTCCTCCCCGCCCATAAATTGTACCTCTGATCCAACCCGCCCGCCCCCCCCCTGTGGTATCCTTGCCCACCAACCGCAGCGA
Organism: Uloborus plumipes; assembly: GCA_038373865.1. Classification (NCBI taxonomy): domain Eukaryota; kingdom Metazoa; phylum Arthropoda; class Arachnida; order Araneae; family Uloboridae; genus Uloborus; species Uloborus plumipes. The sequence continues at coordinate 21,501 of JAXGGA010009376.1, forward strand.
TACATCCCAACCCTCGTTAACGCATAATTTACGTAAGCGCCGACCACCCCCATGGGTGAACCGCGAACACTCCCACACACATTGTACCATCACACTTTGATCGGTCAAGCCCTCCCGCCCTCCCACCCAGCCCCCACAGCCCCACCAAAAACGCCGAATCACACTCGAAAGCGTCCCGCTCCCAGTCTGTGCCATATGTGTGACCCATGCAGACGATCAAAACTCCCCCATGTCCTAGCAACGCTATACCCAGAACGTACCCATCGGCGGATACACGGAGACAGTCCTTTAATGAAAACCACCGCCAGGTGTCTTTCCTCTACATGCCCGCCTCCAAACGCTATCCCTCCTACCTCCCCCCCCCTCCCCCCCCCATCCGCCACCTAAGCGCCCTCGCCTATGCAAGAGCAAACTCCCCCCTCGCGAAGCGTCCCTTCTCCCTCACCGTGTCCCTCACATACCCTGGGTTTAGACCCGTCACGGGTGCCTGTCCCCCCTAGTTCGAAAATGACAATCCCCCCCCGTCCCCCAAATCCTACCTCCTCTCAACTGGTTCTGCACCATGCCCACCCCATTCTACCTGAGTGGCCGAGTCCCCCCCCATACCCATACGCAAAAGACCCCTACACCTCACCATGTCCTTTTTCTGTACGCCTCTTAACACCAAATCCCGCACTTGCCACCAGTCCCCTACCATCTCGCAGACCACCCATCATACTTACCAAAACTAGTCTATCCTTATTAGCGTCATACCCCTCATGCATTTCTTGTTCCCAAAAAATCCCTCCCTAAACAGCAATCCTACCCCGAAACCCATGACAACTACCAGTACGTCCCCCCCCTCGACCACCACCGATGATCCTCTTTATGTGCTCTATATTAACCCGTAACCCCCACCGCCCTCCCGTACTCACCCCTTAAACTCCAACTACCCAAGAACCCCAGCCTTCCCATCCCCCAATTCAACAACTTGTAAAAATACTCGTAAACCCCAGATATACAATATATAAACAGACAATACCTCCAACTCGCAAACGATCAAAAGCTGTTCAATCTCATTACACGAAGTTACCTCGTATCCTTGCCCAAAAAAAAGAACCCACCCCAACTCAATTCAACACTCTATACCTCCCTCCCCCAACAATCCTGAAAACCCCGTTAACATATATTTTTTCCCTATCAATTGTGCCAACCCACCCTGGTTTCCTCATTCCTTCTTGTTTTGAGCCCACCCCATCACCCCCATATCGAACCTATCAACAATGAATAAACCCCCCCTTTACCCACGCCTCGAGCACACGTCTTTCTTTCCCGATATACCCTTTCGCGCTTACCCTACCCTCCCATTCCCTCCGGGGTATGCCGGGCCCTGACCTTTACTCCAACGTCCTTTAGACCCACCCCCAATCCCGCGCGGCCCAATTACGCCCATAGCATGCAGCTGTTAGGTGAAATAGCTTTCAGAGGGTCCCACCATACACACCCAAGTGCGCCCACCGCACCCCCTGCCGCTCAGAACATATCTCCTACACGCCGCGCGTAGGTCCATCCAGACAAGTATTCTAACGCGGTTGTCCACCTTTCGGCCTCCAGAACCGACCGTGGTGTCTGAGTATATTTGGCGCAGTGAATCTGCTTAAGTGCCGCAGTCGTGGTGGTAAACTGTGAACCGGTCATGGCCGCCCCATTGGAGTCGTGACCCACATGGTGCGTCGCGCAATGTGAGACCAGTTTGAGTTCCGGCGGCCATTAGCCCAAGCCTACACAGGCGAACAACGCTCGTGTCTGGATATTGCGTATCGTGTGTTAACAAAGTACTTTGGCTTCCGTTGGTAGGCCCGGGCAGACCCGTTCTGGCATAGATAGACCCAAGGTGCTACGCACCAAGGCATACATCGGCCGACACTACACTCACTTGTAGACGGGGCGTCCGTGAAGTCATCCGTCTGGGCTCCAGAAGGCAGAAGCCTTGGATAAAGCTGGCCTTCTGCTGGACACCATGATCACAAGCGACTACGGAACTCTGGGAATTTAGCGCGCTTGCAGTACGCCCCGCATCTTGCAGCTCAAATCCATTGAGTTGGGAAAACGAGGGTTGTTATTTACTGTTGAATCACGGGTTTAATGCTGCCACATCGGATCGATGACATTTGTAGGCGACTGACCCGTCTTGTCCCTCTCTGTAAGTCCGAAAACCTCCTAGCAGCAAACCAACCCCTTGCGCGAGGGTTACACGATCCAAGCAGGAGAGCGGTGAGCATGAAGGACTGAGGAATGATTTTTCTGACATTCTCTCCTCGCTGTTTTCACGCACCACATTGGCTGTAAGGCACGATGAATCAATAAAAGTTACGGCATAGCTGCCCTTTGGGGGCGGTGACCATGTCAACTCTCTATTAAGAGCATTGTTTTTGGTTCCTGCAAGGTTATTGATGACATCGCATCAACAGAGGGCCGAACATACTGCAGAGCCTACGACCAGGTCTGCCAGTGTCATGCCCGGATGCCGATAGCTGCTCTCTCCCCCTGTGATGGAAACGTGAGACCCACCGCTTCGAGCTGCGGGTCTCGCCCTGACAGGGAAACTCTTGCCGTCAAATTCAGGCCCAATCGAGAATGATGAGGGACCATCTACAACGGGTTTATTGCGTGCCATGGATCCTAGATGCGACCGGGCGGCCGTATAACACGTCGAGCGCAGCATGTGGAAACGACAGCTGACCTCAAACTGACCTTGTCATGACCTTCAGTGGGCCCTGAGGGCTCTGTTTCATTGGCTCTTTTCTTTCCCGCAGGGCAGTTTGCTTTATCGAAAGGGAGGTTAATTTCTGAGGGCTTATTGAGCAGATGTCAGCATTAATTTTGTACTGTGGACTGTACAATTATTAAATGACAGTACTGTACTGGGTTTTTCAAAGATCCAAGCCCACCCGCCTGTTCCGTCCACTTGTGACACATGCAAGGGGTCGAACAATGGTGTGTTCACCAAGTGGGTTGCCTGATAATCCCGGATTTTAACACGGCTCGGTTATGAGTATCAGTGTAATAAGATAAGCCCGAGAACACTCGGGTAATGAGTGCTATAATGATTTTTTTTCTGTTTCGCCTAATAAAAAAATGAAAAGAATTCACACTTGGGAAAACCTATATATATTGTTTATTTAGATTTCCCTGTCTATGTGAAAAATACAAATTTTCAAAAAAAAATGATTTTTTTTTTTTTTTTTTTGTTTTTATGCAATTTTTTCTAAAAAATTTTTAAAGGAAACGGTGAAAGTTCGACTCTGAAATTAGTCACGTCTCGGGGGATTGATGTTATATTTGATTTTCAATAACAGGCAGCCGCTGTTGCCCACTGATTGCATCCAACCCCCCCCGCGGTGGCCCCGTGCCCCCACCCTCCGCTGCCAGCATGCCGCTAAGCCGAAACGTCCCCCTTAGACCAGTCCAGCCTCCCCCCAGCGCTTCGGAGCGACCTCATGTGCAATGATCAAGATACTGCTGCAAACCCGGGTCTTGGGTGGGTGGGGACATTCCCCCAAAGCATGTTTTTCCCGCCCCTAGCTCAATCCATTAAAGAGTCATTGCAATAAGAATGCCCATGTCTTTCTGCATAGAAATAGCCACGACGGCAGCTTTCTATTTTTGAGGGGTGGGGGCTATTGTTTGAGGGAAACGATGCGTCACAAAATCAGAATACCGACAAACTCGGATACTGCCGAGTGAGAGGGGGAAGCCTTCTATATATCAATATATTGATCTACTTGCCCTCGAGTGTCGGATTCCGCCCGCTGTTCCATAGCAATAAAGGAGGATAGTCTTACTCTTGACAATTGCAAGGCAGTGATGGCTCGGAAAAAAAGAGGTCCAACCAGCTCCGTTTAATCGCTGAGGATTAATCTATTACTGGCGATTGACTCCGGTGTGTCTGCTCTCGGGGTTCCACCGTGGGAGGGAGCTCGTTCACAATTGGCAATAACCCCGACGCGCGCCCCGCCATAAATTCAGACTCCAGTGGCGCCCCAGGCGAATCCAACGTTTTCCCCAAACCACACGTCAGTACGATCCCCCGACCCACACACACCTTCAACGTAATCCCACAAACTACGCCAAAAGTAAATCTACATTTCTCGAAAACCAAAAAAACCGTCCACTCTGTATGCCCGGATCCACCTCCACTCCCTGAAGCCACCCCGCGTCCATCAACGGATGGCTACCTGCATATCACACCCGACGAGATCGTGAGTCCCAGACCACCCCCCCCACACCCGCTGACCACCCTGCCCACCCCCCGTACCCCACTCCACACTACCCCTAACCCCCTCAGTCTGGCCCCTGACTTTAAAAAATCTCGATATTTTTCCAAATATATCCTCCACCCGCAAAATTCGTTTTGTCGCGTCATACCTCAAATCGCGCCAAAAATAAAATAACTCCCTCACACTGCCTCCTGCCGCCCTATTATACCTAACACACTAACCCCTAAAGACACCCATCATCCCCCAATTAAACTGAACCCAAAATGCCGTGCCCCTTATAACCGCCCACCCCACACCCAACTTCTCTGGCCGACCTGCTTCACAAATAAACTGCCGAATCCATAACGAATACCTCACCAGCCCTACACGGGCTGCAAACCTATCCACGTGCCTATGAAATTTGAACGCACACAGGTAAAAGCATCCACGCATACAGACCACGGGACCTAAAAAATTGTCCACCATCATCATGCTCATGGGTTTTCACAGTCATCCCTCACGTTCCTGGTGGGGTGGTTGGGCCAATAGTGCCAGCGCTGTGTGCAGACCTGCAGGGCCTCCGGCAAAACAAACTAATTGACTGTGCAGTTACGAAGTTAAGTTTGTGTTATAGACTTTTCTTTTTTTCATGTAATGTAAACAAAAACCTAACAACAACAACAAAAAAAAAAAAAAAATTCCGTTTGGCCGAAAAAAAAGAAAAAAAAAAAATATTAAAAATTACCCACCCCCCCAAAAACCAAGAGCCCTTTCTTCTCCAAACCCAACAAACAAACTCAAACCCTCACCGTATTTCGCCCCATGAGTTGTTTTGCAACCCCCAGTGCCCTAAACACTAGCGTCCTCAAAACGCAAACTCCTGCCGCGTCTAAAAGATAGAAAACCAACCAAAGTGCACAAAAGTAGATATGGAAATCACTGTTAAAGAAACAAACAGAAAAATAAACATTAAAAATCCCCCTGCTAATTCGTGGAAACAAAAAACCTCACTTTCTTGTCCTCCCACCCGCACCAACCCAACTATACCCCAGATCTCTCCCGAACCCCACAACACCACAAATATAAACTCAAAGCGCTAAAAAAATCCGTCTTATTACACAAAACACTATCATCTGCGTGGACACCAAAATGACAAAAATAGTCCTCACCCAAAAACTTACCGACCCATCTTGACAGTAAAGCATCACCAAAACGGTCGACACTCTTCAACCACCCTCTTCCACATATCACCCTTTCAACCAGCGCCATCCTCTTACGTCATATCCCGTTCCGGCTAGTGTAACTTAAATCTTTTATCTAGTTCCGTCTCCCAGACAATGAACCTTGGTGGTAAGTCTAAGCCCACATGCCTCAGCACCCACTAATTCTCTACTCCCACCCCGTCCCCACATAAAACACCTAATTTCCAAAACCACCAAAAATACCCTATTATGCCCCCTCCCAAACACATAGGCCCCCATTCCCTAGTCACCCTAGCACCCTAACTTCCGCTGCCGCGAAGCGTGATCTCGTCCAAGACCATAACCTGTTGTAACCAATAACTTCCGTCAGCGAGTGTAACACACACGATGTCTCAATCACAAACCTATGCTCCAATTCCCAGTAGCCGTCCTTAAACCCCGCTCACTCATATAAACCTTATGTGTCATACTTATATTGTAAAAAAATGCGTTTACCGGGGCCTCAGGCTGTTACTTATATTACAAAATAAGCAACAGTTCACGTAGGAGAGCCATTTATATTTTTTGTGCCTTTCGCTTCGGAGCATTTAGCAACACAGGTGGGGGGGGGCCATCATGTTCTTTGGGTGAGGTGGTTGTGTCCACACGCCGGGAATCATACCCGGCACTCTCGTGTTCTGGAACATAAGAAATCCAATCAAAAACCCCACCTCAGCCAATTCCCACCGCAATCCTACTCCGCGCCTCCCCGGCCATCCAACCTACGCATCACAATTTTAAACTATCACACACAGTATCCCACCATCCCAAAGCATAAGAATAGATATACCTAAATATACCAAAACTCCCCCTCCCCTCTGAAAACTTTCGCAGAAAAAATAAAAAAAAAAAAAGAAAAAAAAAAATAAAAAAATAAAAAAAAAAAAATAACCCCAAAGTCCCTCCCTCCCCAAATGTCACCACCCTGGCCGCAACACCATTCTTGTTTACCCATTTAATCTGAACCCATATAGCTGTGTGCCACTGTCCCCGAGCCACCGCGTGAGTAACCCTTCGCAGCTTAGCCCTCCAATAACTTATAACCTACAAACCCCAGGGACAGTTACTTAAAAACAAATACTGCTCGTGGAGGGTACTTTGATGGCACAATAACATACACAAATGTGGGTCCTCCGGGGGCTATGGGGGACACTATATAAGGAATTGTTTCAATTGACGACAGTGGGGGCGTTTTTCGCTGGCTTTCAAAAAAATTTTGAAATACAACCTAAAACCTCGTATGAAGCCTCAAATAGAATTAAAGTGATTTTAATCCAAACAATACGACCCACTAATTCTAGCAACGCACCAGCAATATTTCCTGCTTTTCTAAAGATATGTTCTCTTTGGGCCTGGGCTTGAAACGGGAGTTTTTAATTGATCTTCCGTTCATAATTAACTTTGTGTAGAGAAACATATACAACCAGGGGCGGTATTGTGACCTGTCGTGCAGCCGGGCATTTTCGCCGGTGGGCCGCCAGTGTTTCGCGGGGTCGTGGGCCGGTCTGCAGGTCAAATATTAACCAACATGTGACGGTTATTTTTTTTTCTTATTCTTTTGTTCCTGCCTGAGTCGGTCGGCCGGCCGCTCTATAATTTTAACAACTAGTGGCTTCCTTTTTTTTTAGTGCGGCCGTAACGGTCCGGTCTAATTTTAACAAGGGGTTTCCCAACACGTGCTTTTTGTTATTTTAGTCGGTGCCGGTTGTAAAGTTATCCACCTATGTTGCCTATAAATATTTGAATATAAATTTCCCCTAATATCTGTCCGGAATGGAGCCGCTCGACATGTCCAAAACTCCCCAATATTCTACCAAAACAAGAAAAAAACTACGTTTGGCCTGGCGTCCTTACACGCCAAAACCCCCAAGTAGGTTCATGTCAATAAAAAAAAAATATAAAACCAATAATGTGTATGCCCTCCCCTGGGAGCCTTCTGACATCATATCCTCCCGTGACCAACTCGCTCCCATAAATCCCTCCCCCAAAGAAATGTAGCTGAAACCAAACCCACCCGTGGTCTAACGCCATGCGGACCCCCCTTCCCCCCAGGACAGTCACCCCCGCTCCCTCTCTTTGCCTCCTTATGCACCATCTCATATCTACCCAGTACCGCGTCTCCCATACCCTGCACCTCCTAACTCAGGGTTGGTCTACAGCGACGAGCCTCTACATAAGTAACTCACTGATAACGTACCCCTTGCACCCGGTCCGCTGAACCACGTACAACTTGTGGGTGGGGGAGAACCCAAATCCACACCGATTCAATAAGGAGAGCCCTTAAAACCCACACCGCGCTCGCCTCTTCATCTCAACCTAAAAACAGAAACGAGTGGAGCCGACTCAGCCGGTTCCTGTGAACTGGGGAAAGCTGGAATTGTCTTAGGGTGGCCGCGCGGCATAGGCGCAGCATGTCTGGTCCTCAAACGAACAATAACTGCCATCAAGCCCCAAAGGCAAACCACCCGCCAAGTGCTTGCATGCCCGTGCCCATCGAACTAATACAAGCTAGCGTACTCGAGCGCTACTCATCTTCCGAGTAGCACCATACTGTCTGCGCGGTGCACTATCAACTCGTCACTAGAACTTAGAAAATACACTTCCTTAAGAGCTTGCACACTCAAAACGTACGAAGCCCACCCCACTGGGGAACCCCCAACCCTGTGGCCCACTACGCAACCGACCCAAGGGAAACAATCCCAAAGCCGTGTGCAAAAGTTGGCGTCCCAAATATATATTAGTCGATACCTGGACCAGGGGTAACACAATGCACGAACCTGGGGAAGGGGGCCTACAGTAATGGCGTGGGTGGTTAATCGATATTACAGGGAGCACCCCTACGACGCCTCCCAAGAGCACCCGGCCCGTCCCCACCTCAAACCGGACAGTGACCCGACGCTTTACTGTTTAACCCACAACTTACGCATGTAGTAGGTAATCCATATGACGGGACCCAACACAGAATATAAATGTATCATTAAATACAACTGTGTGTAAAAGCAGCAAGATTATAATATACACCTAGACCCAGACCGGTGGCCCCCATAACCACATGATCAATCGCCAGACGACGAAAGATTTGTATCATATGGCGGGGCTTTAATGATCGCTCATCACTCGCCCCCTCCGTCTGGCACTGTCATACCAAACAAAGACCAATAACTAAAGTACCTTAACCTATCCAAGACCATATAATATATATTTTTGTAGGCGCCCACCCGTGCTCAAAAATCCACATAAACAACTCAACCATAACCCCAAGAGAAAAAAAAAAATCCAACCCTCAAGGCCGACGCCCACGGCCCCCTGGATTTGTGCCTTCAATTCCCTACCAACACCCAAATCACCCTGATCTTGTGTCCCAACCATCAAAACCAAAATCCAAATAAAAAGCCTGCCTAACTCCCCCCCCACTAAAAAGTAACCCCAACCTATACTCTCCCGCCACGAAATCCCCAACCACAAGGCACAAAAACTGGCCCAAAAAAACTCGGCATGTACAATTAAAAACCAACTATAAGAAGATAATAAGCGCTTAAAAAAACACCATAACCGATGTAGTGGCCAATCTAGCCAAACACAAATCACATTAAACTGCGCTAACATTTCGACTGCTAGGGATGGTTCAAAAAACTCCTATCATTCAATTCTCTTTATACGAAAACTCCCCCTAACGACGTCTTTCCCACAAAAAGATACCCAACCACCACCTCCGTTGGGAGCCACCCCGTCCCTGGTCCCGCAAGTCCCGCTGTTATCTCCACATTCCCACTGCAACAATCTCGTGTAAAAATAGTAATTCACATTATTACAACGTCATTCTTGTCCGAACCGACAATCTCCTGATCACACCAGTATACTACTCAAGGCCAATCTCGAGCACCCCCCCTGTAAACGTACCTTAGAGCTCACGGGCGACCCGAGACCCGAGACACATTACCCGTATAACAACCACCGGGCACCCCCACTCTGTAACCCTAACACCCTTTATATGATGTTAGAAGAACACCCACCCAAGCCGCCCCCGGCCCCTTTGGCGCTTAAGCCCGAGGGTGGTGCAGGATAGTAGAATGATTACTAGTTTTCTTAGTAGTACAACCGAAAATGCCCCCCTTGTACCCATGACCTTCCCCCTGCCGATCCCCCCGCGCACCCCCCTCCCCCCCGACCCCCATCCCCGAACGGTCGTTGTAGCACTCCCCCCCCCCAATATAATGATGCCCCATCAAACTCAACCACTCAACAAGAAAAGTCAGGTCATTGCAACAACAGAGTACCATCTCATTCGTACATCAACTCTAGACATCAATTCTGCAATACCCGTTACCCCCAAACATACGTCGGTGCATCCCACTAGACTAACTAAGAAACATCCTATGCGTTGTATCCCTACCGGTATACCCTGACTCATCTCGGAGGTTCCCAGCCAAAACAGAAATGAACAATAGTACTGAGCAGCCCAAACCGTAACTTATCCCCCCGCACAGAATAAAGCACGAGTTCCATCATTGAACCCTCAATCAATAAAATTACCCTACCAACCACAATTTAATGTGGCCTGGCCCGGGACGGTAAGAAAAAAAGTGTCCCTCAAATTTCCCCCATAACACTCCCCACGAGAAAAGTAAAACCCGTCCCCACCTGGGTCGATAGAAAAAATGTTAGAATAAATCGCCCTGTACTCAAACCCCCAGGGAACAAAAAAATCATCCCATCACGCCATTCGGTCCCAAAGCCCAAGTCGACGACCCCCACATATCCAATTGACCAAAACATAACTAAAAATAGAAAAAAAAAAACAAGTCACCACAAAATAGTACCAAAACAGACCCCCCAACTGTACGTCCCCAGACTGTATATAAATTCTGACTGTTTGAACTCCCCGCAGCTACCCAAATATTTGTTCCAATTAAGCCCAGCTTATTCAAATGCACAGAATTTGTTAAATTATCTTAACATCAGTGCCCAACAAATTTCTTTAAAAGATTGTATCTTAAATAGAAAAAAATCCTTAGCATTTCCAGTGACATAGAAACACTAAAAACTGATCATCGAGAAAAAGTACTTTAAATTTGCTTTTCCATTAGAACACACAGCATGCATGTCCTAAAGTCCCTTATAACTTTTTTAAAAAAATTATCTAGAGAGCAATGCTATTTTTTCCAAGTATTTTAAAGAACTTTTACTTTTGAAATAAGCAATAAATTTTTTTTTTTTGTTCTTTTGGTCATTTTTGAGGTACTGTGACCCCTTAATAGGTGATAAACAATGGTTGCGGAGCATCCGGGGAAAAATAATTAGAAATGCAATATTATAAGAAAAATTTACTTCATTTTCAAGCATAATTATATCTGTGGATGTAACTTGAATAACCCTAGCATCAATAGCCGGGTACCCGGGAACCCATTTGTGACTTTCGTCGTAGTTTTTATAATTTCGAATTAAGGCTTCCAAAAATCGCTCCTTATCATCGTTATTTACATTAATCTGAACCAAGTAAACCAATAGAAGGGTTTTCATAAAATTTATTTTTAGGACTGTTTAGCATTAAAAATTCTTATACCGTTAATCAATAACCGGGTACCCCGGTACCCATTATTGTTTTTTGTATTTATTCAAAAGGGTAATGGTTTTTTTTAAGTCTAAAAGACTCAAACACAATTATAATTAAGCAATTATCATTTTTATCGCAATTATTTAATTAATTATTATTATTTATTAATTAATTAGTTATAATTATGGAGTAGTTGTTGAAAAAAATACTTTTCAGTGCATATGATTTTTCATTGTTACAAGTTGTAACAAGACATAGAAACAGTGCAAGGCGCAAGAGCAAGAAAACAGTGATGATGAAAAAGAATCCGACCATGAAATTGATGAAAAGCTTGCTCCCATTTCTTGCAAAAACTGTCAAAATTGCGTTATTTGCTGTTATAAAGTACTCATTAAGTACAACTTGTTCAAAGATTGTTATTCAGCTTTAACTACTGCATATCAATATTTGTTAACGCTACCTATTACTCAAGTGGCTTGCGAAAGAAGTTTCTCCAGTTTGCATCATTTGTGAATTTTAAATTGCAGATACACTTAAAGAAAATATCGAGTCCCAAAATCACTGAAGAAAAAATTTTCGAAACAGCATTTGTAGATAAATAATAAAAAAATGAAGTAGGGAAATGTGTGACAAAGTGAAATAGCAGGGCAAAGTGAAATGGTGAAATATTTTCCCAACTTGCAGTGTAACCTATCTAGCAATATTTTAACTAAGTTTCTAGACAGATAGTTAATTCCTGTCAAAAAAAAAGTAGCTCCAAAGATCAACGAAAAAATTATACAAGCCATTTAAAAAATTTGGTACCTTTATTGTAATATTCGTGGTTTTTAAAACTATTTCTTGTTATTACAAAAGGATAAGATTTTTGTAATTATCATCAAAACTATTAATTGAGAACTACTGATATCCAGTGCAGTCTTTATTTAGTCAAGACATTTTTTTTATTTTTAATGTTCAATGTAATTTGTCAAGTGCACGCGGGGCAAAGTGAAATAGTTCATTTCGTGTACTTATTCATTTATTTATTAAATCACTCGCGTATTTCTTCATTTATTAATTCATTTACATTCCTTTACTTAATTATTTACTCATTCATTAACTCATTTTCTTATTCGTTCTCTATTTTATTCATTCATTTATTTTTTCGTTTATTTACGCGTTCATTTGATGAAAATTACTGTTAATCGTCGAATTGAAAAATTTTCATAACAAAAATATTTTATTTTTCACTTTGCCCCATGATTTTTTGAGGTGAAAATTTTCCACATATTTTTGAAAGTACAAACTAACGGCCAAAGGTGAAAAATAATATTTCAACGAAAGTATTATCAAAAAAACATTATTCCTTCTTTATGCACAAAAATTTTTAGAACAAAATTCACATTTGCTCCTTTTGAATTAGGCAAGTAAATTTAAGTATTTCACTTTGCCCCACATGAAAAATGATCAAATAAGCTTTGTGCTGAAATATAATTGAAATTAAAAACCAACGTAAATAAAGCACAAATTAGGTAGAAAGTACAGCATATACTGCGTACATGCTGTACTTTCTATCCAATTTGTGCTTTTTGTTACCATGGCTTTAGATAACAAAAAGTGTGTAGATGTTGTTTACATAGATTTTCAAAAAGCTTTCGACAAGGTGCCTCATGTAGCACTACTCAGTAAATTAGCTGATATAGGAATAGGAGGTAAAATTCTAGTTTGGGTTAGAAATTGGCTGACAGGAAGGAAACAAAGAGTAGTTGTTAGAGGTAACTATTCTAAATGGAGTGAGGTTTTAAGTGGGGAACCCCAAGGATCAGTTTTAGGTCCCCTTTTGTTTATTATTTTTATGAACGATATTCATGAAAATGTTTCTGGAAACATGAATTGTTTTGCTGATGATGTAAAAATTATAGGGGTTGTAGAAAACGACGAACAAGTAAATAAGCTGCAACAGGATTTGGATCATATTACTAAATGGGCAGACAAGTGGGGTATGGCAGTTAATGTTGGGAAATGTCAAGTGCTGCATTTAGGTCATGCAAATAAGCATACAAGCTATTATTTACAGGGTTCAGTCATTAGTAAGGCAGATAATGTTATGGATCCTAGGTGTCTTAATAAATCAGGACTTCAAGTTCAGCCAACAGTGCAGCATAGCTAGTAACAAAGCCAATAGGATGCTTGGGTTTATTAATAGATCTATTTCAAACAAATCTAAAAAGGTTCTTCTGCCTCTATATAGAAGTTTGGTAAGACCTCATTTGGAGTATGCTGTTCAGTTTTGGTCTCCTTATCTGAAGAAAGATATTAATGTATTAGAAAGGGTACAACAACAAAGAAGGGCTACAAGGTTAGTAAACGGATTTTCTAATCTAGACTATGATTCCAGACTTAGAATGATTAATATGTATAGTCTTGAGCAAAGGAGAACCAGAGGGGATATGATTCAGTTATTTAAATTTATTAAAATGAATGATATAGCAGGGTTGGAATTAAGCAGGGCAGGATTTTTGCACGGAAAGCAGGACAAGGGGTCATTGTTTTAAGCTGTTTAAACCTTAGGCTAACCTGGAAATTCGAAAACATTACTACTTTAGCAGGGTAGTGGGAACTTGGAACAGTTTACCCGAAGAGGCGGTAAGTTGCAATGGAGTAGATAGCTTTAAGAGGGCCATTGGGTCTTTAATTTGACTAGGACCAGCCCAGTTGGGCCCAGAGCCTGCTGCTGGTCGTCACATTTGTATTTGTATTTATTTCCGTTGTTTTTTAACTTCATTTGTAAAAAAATTTGGTATTTAAAGTGGAAAAGTTTAACTTAAAACATGAAAAAACCTTAATTTTGAGTAATTTCCGGGAGAAATAAATATAAAATGAGAGAAAAAACTCATATTTAGCTCTAATTATATACTTTACGCTTCATATTTTTCATCTTGATAATTTCTTAAAATTTATCTTTCGTTGTGTTTCAAAATACATAGAAAAAAAGCTATTTTTTGAAAAAAATTATGAAATTTAAGCCTCCTTTGGGGTACCTAAATATTTTTCAATTTAGATAAAGGATTTTTTGGGACATGTTGGGATGAAGGGGAAGCGTTTCATCAACATGAAATTTTGAATTTCCGAAAAAGGTTTTTTTTCGATTTGGCCTAGTGAAAAAGGGCTAGTTCGCACTTTCGGACGCAAGTCGGCACGGGCTACCGTTGTTCAAATTGCATGAAACTTTTTTTATAATTGTTTTGATGTAAAAGGAAAATAATTAGAGGGTATGCGTTACAAAATTCTGACTTTTGTTTGTTTTGGGACACCCTAATATATATATATATAGATATATATATATATCAGGGGCCGGTCTGTGATAAATGCCCGGGCCGGTGCGGGGTGCTCCATCCGCGGCTGAGTACATCAATACTTTAAGAGCACTGCACTGCCCTAGGCAGGTAAAAGGCAGTATCTACAAATGTTTTGGCCTTTTTTTAAATTTTGCTATCTAGTATACCTTAATTTTACTGTACAATCATGCTTATTTTGCTGCTCCTGAAAATAAAACATGAAGAGAACTTCGAGTTTCAATATTTCAATAGTTTTCGTAAAAAAAAAAAACCTCCTTTCTTCAGAGAACTCTAAAACTCTTTTTTCTGGATATTACCTTTCAGCGGCCAAAGGCAGAATAGCCTCCTGATTAATTAAATTTGTAACTTGATTTATTTTCGCAAAAGGTAAAATGCTTTTCAATTAAGAATTTAATTTAAAAGCATCATTTTCAGAAAGCTATTGCTGAAAATTTAAAAAGAATTATATTGATTCTATGCCATTTTGTTTTCTTAATGGAAATGTAGTATTTCTGAATTCTAGATAAATTTTCGTTCATATTTCTGAAAGCGATTCTAGAAAGTGATCGCAAATGTAACAAAGTACTGCTTCGATTCTTTTTTTCTCTTGTTCCAAACTTTCAGTCAAAATCGTTACTCTTAGCAATAAATCTTCACTATCGAGAAAAATGTCGCTTTACCCTTTCATAACTAGAGCTTATAATTCCCATTTACTTTTCGTTCTTTTTACTTTAAAACTATGCCAGATGGAATAGTTCGGTTTTATTAGAATGGGGAAGATATCGGGAAATTTAACATCGCATTCATTTTCTTTAGTGACTTAAGAAGATGCAAAAAAACTATTGCGTGGGTCACATCAAAATGTATGTTTTTATTTTTTGGAAAAGGAAAACTGAAATAAAGCAAAAGTCCCCCCCCCCCCCCCAGCATTAAAAAAGCATGAAAAGAAAGTAAATTTTACCTCTACATTAAATAACTGGTGAAAGAATTCCATTTTAAGAAATCCCGAAGAAAACTTGAAAAACAGAAAACGATTGAAAATTTAATAGGGAGTCAGAGACAGAAAAATATGCGTAATAACAGTAATAATAACAAATACAATAATAATAATAACAATAATAATGATGATAATAATAATAATAAGTAAAGAGAAAAAAATGGAAACGGAAAATAAAAGGAGTTCTAATTACTACCAAATTCTTAGCATTAAACTAGAAATTACCTAGATAATTCAAGTTCAATATCAAACTCTTACAATCAAGTTACGTAAATGAAATAAAAAGCTACTTAGGCATAAGTAATTACAGCTGCAAGAAGAAAATCAAAATAAATAATCAACAAAAAGTGAAAAGATAAGTAAGTAATGAAATTTGGGAGAAAAAAGAGGAGCAAAATAAATAATTAGAAAGAGAATGAAGGTAAACGAGTATATACTATACAACGAGAAGTAGAACTGGTGATAAATAAGGAATAGCTTTATGATGAAATAAAAAATGTGGAGCTATTCCACAGAATCTTCCTAAAAGTCAAAATTAATGGCTATTTTTCAGTGATTTCATAAGAGTTGAAGTTAAATTTGATTTCAACGATGTTAAGCAATACTAATTACCTGTTCCTCTATATCTTTTATCTTCTTTTTCAAGCAAAATTTCAAAACCCGTTTAGCTTGTCTCATGTGACCCTAAGGGCAGTTAACTTTATTCATTCCAAAAGAGTTAAGGTAGCTTTCCTTTATTTTCAATTGGGAAACGGAACCCCAGGACAAGTGTCCTCCCACTTTATTGCAATTTTTCTTTATTTTTGACTTTTTATTAAATTAACAACATTATATACGAGTGAAATAAATCTTTCTTTTTTCTGCTCTATGGTTATGTTTAACTATAAGTACAATGGAGCTAATAAAGGGGTTCAAATGTTTTTGTTTTATTTATCTTTCCTTATATATTTATTGAATATTTACTGTTTAATTTAGATAATTACAACACTACACTGTAAAAAATAGCTACAATTTTACTCCGTTGGCAGCATTCTGCATCCAAAGCTGGAGCGATGTGTAACGTTACACCAGTTTTTTTCTGTTACTTTACTCCATTGCGTTGGAGGCACCGCTTTTACGGAGTAAAGGTTACACACATTTTTTACAGTGTGGTGCACACTGTAAAAAACTAATGTTGCTTTTACAGTATAATGCAGTTAATTTTATTTTAATAAACTAAGAATTCCTAATTTTACAGTAATAAACCGTAAAATTGCTAATTTTACAATTTATTACCGTTCATTTTACAGTTTTAAGCTGGAACCTCTGCTGCCAGTATTATACTATTTTTTACAGTATAATAAAGCTAAATTTTACGTCAATAAACCGTAAAATTTCTAACTTTATAGTGACAAACTAAAATTGGTAGTTTTATAATTTATTACTGTGCATTTTACAGTTTTAAATTGGAACCTCGGCTGCCAGTATTATACTGTAAGTACAACATTTAATTTTTTTGCGGTACAGCAAAACAGATAGACAAGTGAAGTTCATAACTTCATTATCTCTCAAACGAGTGAAGTCAGTTCGCTTTCGGTAATCAATTTTTCAAAAGAACAGGTTCTGGGCGTTTTATAAGCATTTATAAATTTCTAAATTTTTTGCATTGATGAATGTTATGGTCAGAGGTGGCACTTTTATCAGTCCAAGATTATCGACGATGAATAGAGGTTTGTTTAAATAAAATGAAATTAAATATTTGAATTTGGTTTATAAAATAGCCTCATAAAAAGCCTCTTTTTCTTCTTTTGAGGGTGTAATAAACCGTTTCCAATGGGGGAGTTTCCGAAATTCCTAAAGTGTTTTTTTCTGAAAGAACATGCTTCAAAACATAGGAATTGACCTTTTTTTTTTTTTTTTTTTTGACACAATTATATATTTTTTATGAATTATTTTAACCGGTGCGCAGATGTTATTCCGAAAAAAAAACATCTGCGCATGACGTCAATGGTGCACGTAAGCGCGAAATCTAATTGGTTGTAGTGAGATGACGAAGGTCGTGACGTCACCGATTCCTGCGATTGGACAACTCAAGTCAAGCAAAATGGTGTTATTATTGGAAAGAGAGCTGTTAGGTGCACCACTGACGTCACAAAAACCACGCCCAGTTTTTAAGGTAGGATATTTAAAAAAATTAATAAAAAATAAACTGTTGGAAAAATTAAAGTATTTTCCTGGCAGATGTTATTTTTTTATGTCATTCTATCAATTTCACTAACAAAAAGTAGTACTTTTGACTGAAGGAAACTCCCCATTGTAAATATATAGTTTTTACGTAAAAAACTTAAACGAATGAGCTGACTACATGACCTTTGACAATAACAGTCATTCAGGGTATCTTTGAAACTGTCTGAATGACATTGCGCCCCCTTCATATATTTTATAGCATAGTATACTAGCTGCCCCGGCGAAGCATTCACGCTTGACAGCAATACTTGAAATATTCGAGTTTTTTAACGCTATTTTTTTGAAAAACAGGCACAAAATAAACTTAATTTTCGCCAATGAAAAGAAACTGAGATGAAGTCTTACTTTCGTTGCTTTATGCAGTATTCAGGAAAAACAACAACAAAAAGCACCTTTCAGAAATACTTATCTTGCTATAAATGACGATGCTAAAAAATTTTCTTTCCGGCTTTAATTGAACAGTTTAACTGTGGTTTAAAATCCAGCAATGAGTGTAAACTATACATTCCTGGAAATGTGGATCAATATTAACCGATGAATAAAAGTCTATCAATAGCGACAAAACGCATAGCAGGATTGAACCTGCGATCCTCGCATTTCCAGCGTAGTGTGCTATCCAACAGCGCCACTGCGTCTTAGTTTTTGAAAGGTATTCATTAAAGTAATGTGTGATAAAAACAGAAAAAGATCTGTTTTTTTGGCACAAAAAATAAGCGATTTTAGACAGTGGGTCTACTTTTCTTCACAGCCGGCACGAGAAGCTTTAAAATGAGGAGCAAATCAAGGAATTAAGTAAATACATAAGGAAATTCTCGCAAGGTAACCGAAAACATCCTAGAGAAATGATAAGATTTTAAAATCATAAAGGGAAGAAATCTTATTTTATGACCTCACCGGAAGAATGCATTAATGGGTCTTCCTATTTTTCAGTTTATTTGACTTGGAAAGAAAATAGCAGTGGCCTTAAGGCTATCTGGAGTAGCTCAAAGATATCCTGTATGAATTGAAATACGAAGGTAATAGCGCTGTCACTTCTAATTCGGTCTACAACTCCTGTAGAAAGAAACGCGTTCATCCCAATGAATATACATAACAACTTAAAATGTTTTGAAAATATATTGAATCTTTTCCAATAAAATAGCAATCCCAGTTGCAAAATTGCTAACCTACACTGCATAAAAGTGAATGTTGTTGTTGCAGTTTAATACAGCTAATTTTACGGTAATAAACTGTAAAAACTGCTAATTTTACAGCAATAAACACAAATTTCTACTTTTATAGTACTAAACTGTAAAATTGCAAATTTTACAGTTTATTGCCGTGCATTTTACAGTTTTAAACTGGAAACTCTATTGCCAGTATTTTACTGTTATTTTTACAGTATAATACAGCTAAATTTTACGGCAATAAACTGTAAAATTGCTAACTTTACAGTAAGAAACTAAAATTGCTAGTTCATAACTGTGCATTTACAGTTTTAAATTGGAACCTCGGTTGCAGTATTATACTGTAAAAGCAGCAGTTCACTTTTTGCAGAGTAGCAACTTAACCTGTTTTGAAAATATATTGAATCTTTTCCAATAAAATAGCAAGCCCGGTCTAAATTGCTAAGGTAGCTTTGTGAGTCGCGTACTTTGCACATAGGTGGAGCAGGGAAATCCCTTCCATTTCGTGAGTGCGCAATCGATTGGAAGAAGAAGCGATCGCCAGAGACGAGGCACGCAAATCCATTCAGATTCGGCGTCCTTATAAAGGTTATAGTAAAGCATCGATTTTTCAGCTCTGCAGTTCACTGACACCGAGCTCACTTTGAGCTCGAATTACTGTTCCAATAGCCGTTACAAAACAGATTTGTCAAAACATAACAACATTACGAATGCAGACTTTGCAAGAAGAGTTGCAGACTTTGAAAGAAGAGTTGCAGACATGCATTTCGGAGTAGCAGAAAAACCCTCTTTTTAATGCCGAAAAAAATGGCTAGTTTTAGCGAGTTTTTTTTGCTGCAAGAACCTTAATAAATTTTATTACGCCAAACGATTGATAGTAAGTCTAAAAAGGCACCAAAAATGAAGTTGTTTAAGAAGTGGAGGACATAAAACTTCGAGAATTTTGACACGTTTAGCTGAAATTAAAAAAAAGAATGAAGTTTTAAATTTTGAAGGAAGAGCTGAAAGAATGAGCTGAGAAATAATTTGGAGCAACATACAATTATAACAACAAAGACGATACGAAAACAAAGACATAAAGATGAACACTAAATTAAAGTCAGAAATACAATCTCTTGAAGGAAGACGAGATTTTTATTTTTTTTTTAATTGAAAATTGTTAACCCTGAAACACCTGTCTGAAGCTCTTTTTGTTTGTGCAATTGTAAGATTGTTACTTGTTGACTAATTGCGCAAACTAAGTATGTTAGACTACGACTTGTTAAACTAAGTTAACCCCAAAAATGTGTCATAACTACAGCATTCTTTTCTTATTCGAAGAAACAAAGAGATATAAAGTGCAGAACAGTTTATATGTTTCTCGTCTATACCTCAATCTCGATTCAGTCTAGTTATTTTTAGAGTAATATTGCTATTATATGTAGCTTGACTTTGATTATAAGACTCTTAAATACTTAAAATGATTTTGTTACTTCTCAACCCCCATATCATTCAAGATAATTGTATAGAAGTGGAAATCCAAGATGGGATTTTGTTTTCTATGTATTTGACTCTCGAGATAATACCAGCCCAAAAAATCAATTTAGCGTATAGTTTAGCGTATAGGCGAGTCAACTTGAACTCGCCTCGTGAGCAAAATACTCGCACCAATAAAAAAAAATGATTTTTTTTTTCTTTCATCAAATCCTATTAGTTTTTATTACACGGGGTATTGAGAATGAGGGTTAACAGCTGGAATGAGATGCCGCATCTAACATTGGAAAAGAGCGTTTTCCTTCAAAAACTTTGGCATGTGCTTTATATTAAAATGCGAATACATTTTTATCTATTTGAAATGGTGAACTGTTAAATTTCGTAAACGCAGGTTTGTATTTGTTGCAAATAAAAGTTCACAAAAAAATGAGTTTTGTAATAGAATCATTCTTAAACTTTTGTTGATAGAATAATATTTCATTTCGCGAAGAATGCGCATCTTAAAAAGTTTTCGTTTCCACGTCTTTTACATTTGAAGGGCTCGTGTATAAATAGTGGTAACTGCTTTTTTTTTTTTTTAAATCAATGATATGGCTTGTGAAAAGTTCGAAAAATTACTGTAGCAAGTATTTTGATTTTAAAAACGAAGTAGGGATATTAATTAAGAGCTGTGTGTCTCAGTAAACAGTGTAAGATTTCTGTTTATGTACACACATACCATTGTTTTCAAGAAATAATTCGATTATAATTGAAGTTAAAAACCAACTTAAATAAAGCACAATTTAGGTAGAAAGTACAGAAAATTGCTATTTCTAGGCTACAATGGAGCCTCTTCGTAAGTTCTCTCGCAGCTTTCCTGTTGTGTGATGAGCATTTTGCACCGACGAAGAGCCTTGAAATAGCTATTTGATGTCCATTCTACCTAATTTGTGCTTTATTTACGTTCAGAGGTGCCCATTCCCTCCAAGCAAATTCCCCCCAAAAAATTTCGCAACCCTCTTGTCCTTTTTAATTTTTATTTTTACCCCTCTTTTATCCTTTTATTTATTTTTTAAAATATTATTTTTTTACTTTAAATATTATTTATTATTTTTTTAATTATGTTTATTTATTTTTTATATATTATCAATTTTTTAAAAGTACAGTGACCCCTCGTTATATCGCGCTTGTTCGGAGACAACAGAAAAGGCGCGATTTTTCCAAAAACGCGATATAACCGAGGTCGTAAAAAAGTAATGATTCAAGTTAACGTACAAAGTACTGGCATGCGTTCCTTTAAAATATTAGTTTCTAATCATAGTAGAACGATCTTTTTAGTAAAAATAAAAGAAAATTTGCTGGTTAACTGTCCTTTAAAATAAATAGTAATAATAATAATTTTTAATATTTCTATAGCTTTACAGAGAATACAAAACGAAAGTTGCAGCTTAAACTAACGAAATCAGATGTAGAGAAAACTTACCAGGTCTAGTCATTGTTTGAAAAAGAAGAAAATACTTTCCTCAGAAATAAAACTTTTTTCTATCATATCAAATGTAAAGAAGCATTTTTAGAAAAAAATGTGTATTCGGGAGACAAATTTGAAGCGCGATATATCCGAATGAGCGATATAACGAGGCGCGTTGTAACGAGGTGTTACTGTAATAATTATGTGCAGAATAGAATCGCTTTTTTTCCCTTTAATACATTCCAATCACACACAAAATAAATAAATAAATAATAAAAATAAAGAAATAAAAAAAATAATTTAAATTAAAAAAATAATTAATGAATAATTTAAATTAAGAAAAGGAGGTAAATAATTTAAATTAAAAAAATATAAATAAATAAATTAGTTTAAAAAATCCCCCCCCCCCCCCAATTTTCATGCGCCATAATTCCCCGCTGTGCGCACCCCTGTTTACGTTGGTTTTTAACTCGGAACTATGTATGAACTATTCTTAAAAACAAACTAATAGGGTCTTGAATAGTGTGTCATTTTTACCACTGTACCTTTTTCAGAAAATTAAAATAATTTAAACTGTATCCAAAATCATTTTATAAAATTCTGTGTGCAATTCTGAGCCATGTTTTAACATTAGGTGGAGATTACATTGTGTGTATTAGATATTTTTTATATTTAAACACAATGTAGCTTTGTGATATTTGCTTGTTATTAGCATCATTTAAGTAGGACATTTTTAATTTCTCTCCAGATAGGCTTTATTCTAGCAGTTTACATGGATTTAATTTTTGATTGAACTTAGTACCTTACAAGTAATATTAAATAAATATCATGGCATGTTACAAAGTAAAAACTGCTAAGTTTAGTGCCAAATTATACGCAGAACCAATCAAAATACAGGCAACATTTCGAGAAGGCAAACGTTACCATAAAGAAAAAAAAAAGTTAAATAAAAAATGCGTTGCCTCAAACCTTAGAGCTCAAAACATGAGGAAAAGTTCAAAACTTGGGCAACAACAAAGAACAAAATTAGCCCTATGTCGTTTATTAACATTTGCTTACGGTATCCATTATTGATAATATTGTGAATGTTAGCGATTTTGTAGAAGTTTCCTAATGCAAAGACATAATCAATAAAAGGTAGAACTACAGAGTCTTAGTTACCGATGCGGATTTATTGGAGATGAAGGGATCTGAAGGGACAAGGGGGGGGGAAGGTTAAATTTTGTCTAAAAAAGTTTCATGGGACAATAAAAATCAACTGATTTGGAAGCTTCCACAGTTTACAACGACAAATTAGAGAGGACATCTAATCTTCAAATGAACTTATTAAAAATTCTTTCTGCTGAAAATTTCAGTATTAGAGCTTATGAATCTAAAATGTATATTAAAACACCCGTGCCCTTATACTAAACATCTATATATATATATTGAAAAATCATGAACCTTCTACACCCGTAACTGCACTAAAAAAATTCATAACATTTCGTTTTTCAACTAAAATGCATAGCTTATCCACCAAAATATTGATTGAATAATTAAGAAACGATTCTTAAAGTCCAGAAGATCATAAATAGATTACATTCATAGAAAAATTGGATCATTTCTTGACATTCAAAAAACCATGTCTATTCTTTGTCACATCAATAACACACTTTTTCTAGACAACTTTCACTAATTATCTCAAAATAATTTTACGTGATAATTATGATGCCTTATCATTCCTTGCTTTCATCAAAACTCCCAACAGTATTTTTAATAAGATATGAGCAACTGAAATTGTGTGATTGTCACACACGTTACCATGGATTTGCCCAAACGTAGATCAAAATAATTTACTATGCGAATATGCAGAATACTTTTTATGCTTTCTTTTTTCCTCACTTTAGATTTAAAAAAATAAGCATAAATATTTCTTTAGATATTTTTGTTTTGAAAAATTGATTTTTGGATAATTCTACTTGAAGCTGGAATGATCGCTTAAGAAAGTTAAAATTTATCACTACGTACAAAAAACATAATAATTATTTTATTTTAGCGATATCGTTGGAATTTCTAGACATTTTTCCTTTTGAAAGAATTATAGAACTAATGTTCGACACATATTGAAAAATCATTTCACAACTTTAAAATCGCTTTGCTCCAGTCTATTGTAGGGAGGGTTAATCTCGCCGATTCTTTGCATAATAATAGAAATAGAATCATCGTAACAATTCGTTTTGTAATATTATGTATGACATAACCTGCCGGAAAAGGTTTGGGTGTGCTTTCGAAAAATGAAGCTTTTATGGAGAGGGAAGCCTGTATCGTACACTGAAACAAATAGATGCTGTTTTTACAGTACAATGCAGCTAATTTTATAGTCATTTTAGAGTAATGAACTAGAAAATTGCTTATTTTACAGTAGTATACTTTGAAATTGCAGTAAAAAACTAAAATAGCTAGTTTTGCAGTTCATTACTCTCTTTTTACAGCTTTCAACTGGAACCTCTGCTGCCAATACTATATTGTAAAAGCAACAGTTTTTTTTTTTTTCGGTTGGTCTGGAGTAAAACGAAAAAATCCCAATTACACTGCCAGCATGAATAACAAAAAAACAAGTACTGAATGTTGCTTTTACAGTATAATGCGACTAATTTTAAAGTAATAAATTGTAAAAATTGCTAATTTCACTGTAATAAGCAAAAATATTTAATTTTACAGTAATAAATTGTAAAGTGGCTAATTTTATTATCGTGCAATTTAGTTTTAAATTGGAACCTCGGCTGCCAGTATTATACTTTAAAACAACAGTTCATTTTTTGCAGTGTATGCTATCAGTTTCCCCCGATTCCAGTCCCCCTTTAAATTATTGATAAGTTGCTGTATTATTCATATTAAAATGAGTGATAACTTAAAAAGTATAATTGGCATGACCTATCTTTGACTCATTTCGGAGATCGCAAATGAATTTTAATACAAAATTGAGTTGTATTCTGAACATTACAGCTGTAAATATTCATTAAAAGACCATCAACATTTTAATATTTAGTTAAAGTTCCTTACAATTCGAGACTCATGAAGGAATTAAAACAAACATGTTTTAAGGAAATAAGACACGTATAACATACACGTTTTATGCAACGCAATGTTGCGATTTTGCTGCTTTTAAAAAGTTGAATTTTATACGTTTGTCAATTGTATATAAACTCTAAAATAACAGCGAATACAATTTAAGTATAGCGAAAGAACTATTGAGAATTTTTACCCAAACTTTTGTCATCGGTACAAAAGCTCCCGCTGGCTGATTTTTTCGTAGAAATACTTATTACTTTTTCAGATTAAATTGTTGTCAAATATTAGTTATATAATTCCTAATTTAACTGAAACCAATATTTTCAGCCACATAAAACAAATTTTGTCTTTCAGACGAGCAAAGATATAGAAACACATTGTAACCTTTCTAGATAGATCTTTCTCAATTCAATTGTTAAACAAAAGCTCAATCAAATTACAAAATATTGGTGTAAGAGGTTACATTTTAATGTTGTTTACAGATCTGTGATAAAACAATGGGATTTCCATTTGAAACTTTGTAATTTGTCTTCATTTTTGTCATAAAGACCCTTTTTCTTATAATCCCTCAACAAAATGTTATAAATGGCATTTAGTACGGTGCATTAATTATAATAGATATAATGCATTATTTGTAATAGATATAGTGTTATTTATGATAGATAGAGAATGATGTATGATATATATTGTATGTATCACTAGTATAAATGGTATTCAAATGAGAAAGAGTGTTTGGTTTTCCCACTACCTAATATAAACATTTCAAGTTATATGGCTGCTCAGTATTTTTCTACGTAATAAGCTTAAATAAACTCTGTGTTTCAAACCTTTAAAGCATGTTTTTTTGGACCAAAATACCGGATGAGAAAAATCAGCGGAATAAGCGATCATTTTAAAGACTCATTCTTTTTATATTTTAAAAATGTATTCCCTCTACATTTTCCAACTTATTTTTGACTGAAAATTGATTTACCTTGGAATACTTTTCACAAAAGTAGAAAGAAATATCTTTTAAATGCAGAAAGAAAACTTTTTTGGGAGAATTTTTCAAAAGTCTTAAAATAATTATAATCAGTGAACATAAATTCATAAAAAGGAGAAAATGTTCGAAATTGAACGCTTCGATTCACAAGTCTGAATGCTTTTTGCAAAGCGCATAAGAGTAGATAAATACTTCTTAAAGATAAGCTTTTCTAAAGTAATCCTATAAGGTGAAAGTAAGCTGTTTATTAGTTTGTCTAGAGCCAGAAAAATAACAGCAGGTCATAGATTCATTTTTTTTTCCAGTTTTGAAACATTCGTAAATTAAGTTGTTCGTAGCAGCATTTTTACGAATGTCTTATTATTATTATTATTATTATTTTATTTGCGTATTTATTTCCTTATTTTAATTTATATTTTCTTTTTTATGTTTAAATATTCGAAAATGCAAAGTGCAAGAAATTTCTAAAAGAAGTTTGTAAAAAAATAAATATTTTTAGCATACTTTCTGAGAATATCGAAGAAGTAATATGATTGAGTTTTAAATAAATTTTAATTTCAAGTAGCATTGTATTTCGGTTATAAAATACAATGCTACCAATACTATATTTTCCTTAGAATTGCGACCTAGCTTATGGCAATAACAAGTGTTTGAATAGAAACTCGTTGCATACGAATCAAATGAATTCATTTCTGATAAAATAATTTTAACAAGAAATGCTTGTTCGGATCATGTGCAATTAAATTGCTATACTAGAAGCAAGATTGATACAGAAAGTCTAACATATCGCAAAAGAACTAAAACTTTTGCAAATTGGATACAATCTATTTATTGCTGTCAAAGCCTGATTGCAAAATCGCTCTTTTTTACCCATTTTTTCCCACCCGACCCTACTCCTGGGAAAAGATTATTATTCATTCATTGAAAGTCATAGCTTTTTCGCTAAAAACACAGCTATGCATAGTGATATTTAAAATAATTATGAATCGAATTGAAAACTATAAAATGGTAGAGAATAATGAAAAAGTTACATTTTTTGCCGCTGAAATAGACACCAATAATGAGTTTTGAATTTTTTTTTCCGATATCTTAGTATAATAAACAATCTATTTTAGAAAAAAGTATTAAAAGTATCGGTGATTTTTTGTCTACGAATGTTGAAAGAAGAATTTTAATTTGCTATAGCAGAAATGTGGCAGAAATGGTAAGGATACATTTTCTTCTCGCATATACGCAAGAGAGAATATCAGAAGTTATACTTCCAATTTTATATCATGATCATGTCAAACAGATTTTTAACATGCTTAGGCATTTATTTATGATAAATAAAGTTTCACACACAAAGGAACATTCAAAAATATTTTTCTTCATTTAACGCGAGAAATATTTGACTCGGTAAAGTAGTTTTAAACTATAAAACTCACCAGAAAAATTATTCCAAAAGAATCATTCATTCGTAACTCATTAAACGTATTTTTTATGTTTAATACAGGGAAATCTCGTTGCAGCGAACTATGCATTTTAACAAAATGCATTTTCAGTCCCGATTTAATTGCCATTACATTACTTGAATCCATTACAAAGATATTCCCGCTACAACGGACAAAATTCGCAGTCCTTTGAAGCTCGTTGCAACGAGATTTCATTGTAGTAGCTCTATTTTTTATGCTTCCCATCATTTTTAGCTCTCATCTGAATTGTAAAATAAATACACTCAAACCTATTTTCGTTCGAAATGTAAGGACTGCATAGAAGAAAACGCGCGAAAATGATTTTGTTTTTTGTAACTTCATAATAAATTTAGACTACAGTTCTTAACACTAACACTTCGAACCCTACAAAAATTGCACCGCATAAAACCTGGTGCACGTAAAAATAGGTTTGAATGTGTGAAAATAGACACTTACTTAAAAGACAAGTTAAATCCAGCGATGCGCACTATTTTAAGCTTTTTCGTGCATTGGCTGAACTTTAGTCCACTTTCTTAAAAGAAGTTCACAAGAGCAGAGAAAAGATTTCCGCTTTTCGGTGACACATAACAGATGAAAAATGATCATTCACTCAATGAAATTCAGAAAGGTTCTTTCTTGTTTTGATTTTTTCTCTCTTTGATTTAACTCGTAAAAAAGGGTAAAGTAAGGCCACAAAATGCAAAAAAACCCAACTTGTGCGTTTTCCTGTCTTTCCAGATCTAATGAGAACGAAGGGTAGAAAAATGTTTGAAAATTATTTTATACAAAGGTGGAAAAAGATGATTTTGGTAAAATATATAGGAAAGGAGAGGTAGCAAACGACCTATAAGGACCGGGTCGATCCCATGACCCGTCGCGATCGCATCGCCAAGCTCCACTGGAAGAGGTTGCCACATTCTGCTCTTCCAATAATCGCCAACATAAAACATGGAATGCGCCAAAGCACTATCGAACCAAAATTATCGCTCTTCCTTGCAATTCTCCTTTCGCTGTTACTGAACGATATTTCAATATTAGGCAAATTTAATAATGCTGGCTCTCAAATATAATTTCAAAACCATAATTTTGAGATATTTCTGAGTTGAAATAGTATAACAAGTATTTTATAGACCTCTAACTTCAGCAGTAGTTTTACTGATTGAACTCTTAAATTGGATCTCCAGATGATCAGAAATTGTATTTGAATGTAGTAATCCGTCAATTGTGCTATGTGAAATGGATGACTTGCTAGTACGCTTACGATGTTAAATGTATTTCCATTATCGACTTAGAGCGGGGGTGGCCAACCCGCGGCACGCGTGTCACAATGTGGCACGACAGAGTAGTAACAGTGGCACGCGAAGACTTTTTGAAAAAAATTCCAAAATTGAGGAAAAAAACGTCGATCTCAAAAATATCGACAAAAACTAAAACCCTTGAACCGATAAATATAATGATATTATGACGATTAAGTGTCAGGAGGCTGCCTTAGAAATTGTCTGAACTACAATATTGCAAAGTATTTAGCGTTAGCTTCGGATATCCAAAGAAAGCTGTGACGCGCTACAAACAATGCTTTGTAAAGCATATTTGTAGTTGACTCGAATGAAACTTTCGATGCTGCAGAATGGGTTCTTGATCTGCAATAGTTTCATCGAAAGGTGATGAATTTTTAAAAAAAGTTAACTCTGCCACTGAAATTGAGAAACCAGATTGGACAAAATTCGGTATGGTTGCACAAATGAACACCCTTAAGTTGTTTTTGTTACATTACTAGAAAATAATTTGGGAAAAAAACTTTAGAAGTATCATAGAATTATTTATCAGACACTCCTAGCTAAAGAATGAGAATTTTCTCTATTAACAAACTAACAATTAGAGCTCTGAATGTTTTGTGAACTTTTCCCAGGAGAAAGAAAAGAACATGGCAAATTACTCCTTCATTGAAATCTGCAATAGCTCCTCCTCCCTTAAATTCTTTGACAAAGAATGAGACTTTTTCTCTGCTGGTGACCCTGTAGAGTTCACTGTATTAACTAACTACGAAATAGAGCTCTGAATATTTTGGGGACTTTTCCCAGGAGAATGAGGAGAGCATGGCAAGTTACTTCTTCATTGAAATGTGCCCAGCTGTCCAAAGGAAAAATAGTCAGAAGATTTTAGAATTTTAGGGAGTGTGTTTTTAAAATGTCTGGAAGAAAAGCAATGAGAACTTGCTACTTAAGAATGAAGAATAGCAAATGAATTTAGCTGTGTCATCTCTTATTATCCGGCGTTTAACCCATTAATGCCTAGCGTCCCTTTTTAGGGACGGTCCAAAAAGTGTCTGATTTGACCAAAAAGGAACATTTCAACTAAATAATAGATTCAATTATTACTTTGGTATTGTTTCAATTCATTATTAACAGATTGCAGCACATAACCATTGTAAAATGTGTTCCGTAGCCGTGTAGCCAGTATACAAAATATCTTTGGAAAAAAAATGTCAGGCATTAATGGGTTGGGTAATTTAAATTTAACATAGTACAAAAAAAGTTTTCTAAACCAGTAAAGGCTATCTACATTCTTTTATGATGAAACTGCAGTTTCTTTCTCTCTACTTTGGAGAAAAAAGAATAAAACATTAAATTTAATACTGAAAGTATCAACCCAAATTTAATAATTTTCCAATGCTATATGGAGAAAATTTTACACCTATTTTAAGTATGCATTCAGTGTTAGGTTTGATGATTTTTCAGGATCATAAAAAAAATGCTAATCTTTTCAAATTCTTTGTCTATTTCTCTGCAAGATACTACTTGTTACCCTTCTGAATCCAAATCAGAATCACTGACATTTTGCATTGGTAATCAAATATAAGAGTTTACTTCAACAGAAAGTCATCCACGTTATATAGAAATTTGGAAATTTGTACCAACAAAATTTTTTTCACATATACGCACTTCAGCTGTCTGATGCTGTTGTAGATTTGGTTCAAAATACGCTTCTAAACAAATGTTTTTTGTTATGA
>JAXGGA010009377.1:0-51647 GCA_038373865.1 Uloborus plumipes
TTGCAGAGCAAAAGCTAGTCTTTTTATACATTTCCGTTTTCAATTTCAATAGAAGTTTTCTGAGGTGCAAGGGCGGATACAAAAAAGGGGCGATGGGGGGCGATCGCCCCTCCCTTGAGGGTTTTCGCACCAGCAATATTTCGGAAATAAAAACCTAAAAACGTAAGTGTATAAGTCCATCTTTGATGACGCCAGTGGAAGGGATGGGGATCAGAGGTTTTCCTTTCGGTAATTTTACGAAATTAAAGTTTCAAACACTGCAATATTCGAAGATGTGGCTGAGGATGTCCTTAACATTTCCTCAAAATTATTAGAAACACGAAATTTAGAAAATCTTTTGTAACGAAAAAAGGGAGGAAGACGTTCGGGGTGTCTTCTGCCTCTCCCTCCTTGAATAAAAATCTATATTTTAGTTGTTTTAAATCAAAATTATGTGGCAGACAAAAAAAAAAATCATGTTTGAAAATGAAAACGTAGTAAAAGGTACGCAAAGAATTAATCGCCCGCTCCTTGAAAAATTTCTGATTTCTGTATCTGCGCTTGCTGAGGTGATCAATTTACACCATGCGCTGACTCTATTGGCAAAATTTCTTGTCTAGCATCTTCCAGTACGAAAAATTTTACGAACTAAGATCTTTTTAGATATATTTTAAACTTGTTTGGTAAAAATACATCATTCAGGAAAAACTTACGGGCTCTGCTCTGCCGTATCCTTTCAGATGGAGGCCGACTGTCTCCTGTGTCCAGGCTTCGGCATGCCACCGATCCTGGACTACTCCAGTTACCATGACTACGTGGACGACAACCTGCCCGGCGAGAGTCCAGCCATGTACGGACTGCACCCGAATGCCGAAATCGGATGCCTGACGGACGCCTCGAACGCCTTACTGCGATCCCTCCATCTTTTGGAACCTTCTACGGTGGAAGTGGGAGGTGAAAACCCTCTCATCAACCCCATTGAGGTGTCCGTAGCTGCAGCACCCAACGAGGAAAAGGTAAGAATACTGTGGTAATTTCAAATCCACATATTACTGTACCATATTACTACTGTGTAGTATCGAGAGCTGGTGGTTCAAAGTAGAATTAATTTCCTACTCTCCCCTTTTCCCCTGATGGTTGTCATAGTTACGGTGCTGTGGACTTTTCCCCCACTAAGCTTTTGCAACAATGGTTAAGTACAAACGGTTGAAATTGCTTTGTGCGTAAACTATTGTTTTATTGAAAAATCAACGTTGATACAGCACAATATTTTCTTAGAAATTTTTGCTGTATTAATGTATGACTAGATTTGTTAGAAAACGTTGAGAAATAACTGAGACATAAATTTCGTTGGTCGGCATCTCGTTCGTGATCCTCGTCTTGTTGCTTCTACAGAAGAACGTTGGGTACGCATACAAACAGTATGGAATGCTCTTGATCAGGCAGGCATTAAAAATTTGTTTGACTCCATGCCACGTCGCGTAGCAGCACTTATTGCAACGCGTGGTGGCTGCACAAAATACTAATTTCAATATGTTTTTATTGTTGTTGGCTCTCTTTCTAAATTTCATCATTTATTTGTACCACTATCACTCAGCTGTGTTTTTAATTTCATTCAATTATGACGATTCGTTCATGGTGTTGTAATTTTCACAAACGTTATTTCAGTTGAATCTGTCAAAAGGATAGCAAATGCTAGTTTCAAATTGAAAACTTCAGAAAGTTCACACCCACATCCCATCACCCCTTTTTTAAGTGGAATTGTTCGCGAGTGCTGGGCATGGCTTTCAAGAACGGACAGTACTTAAATGTATTGCTTTCTTTCCCCAGATACGACAAGTATCCGAGGACATACTGGAAAAGTTGCCCCAGGAATTCGCAATGGCCGAGCTGTACGGAAAAGTCTCTGAAGAAGCGAGTGTCGTGCCTTTCACGGCTGTCGGGCTGCAAGAATGCGAGAGAATGAATGCACTACTTCAGGAGGTCAGGACGTCTCTCAAAGACGTAGAGCGTGGGCTCAAAGTAAGAGCAAAATTTCCAGAAATCCTTTTCTATATATACAAAAATGGATGTATGTATGTATATTTGTGTGTTTGTTCCTTATACAAATCCAATTTTCGTCGAATTTTCATCAAACTTGGCACAGAGGTTTCGTGATGCACTAGAATTCACATAGGCGGAGTTTTGAAATTTAAAAACAATCCAAAAGGCTCAAAATTCAAATTTTTTGTCTCAAAATGGCCATTTTCTTTCAATTTTGAATAGGTAGAGTAATAGAGATAA
Source organism: Uloborus plumipes (assembly GCA_038373865.1). Lineage (NCBI taxonomy): Eukaryota > Metazoa > Arthropoda > Arachnida > Araneae > Uloboridae > Uloborus > Uloborus plumipes. Next base: position 2,263 of record JAXGGA010009377.1, read on the forward strand.
GACTTTGGGCATACAAATTGATAAAATTTAACACATTTAAATATGAGCATTCTCCAACAAAGATTACGATTGACAATGAATTATCAATTTAAGGCTCCCCTATTTCATTTTAGCATGAAATAAGTTAACCATAATGCAATACCGGGCAACTCTGAGTAATAATCCAGTTGAAAACTGTAGCAAAAAGCGATTTCTTAGAGTTTGTACGTATTATTTAGATTCAGGAAAGCAGGGACTTAGACATTTCACACATTGCACACTCCAGGATCCCCTGTAGCTGCCACAAATCGTGGTTTAACCGGGATGGGCCCCTGAAGAGCACTGTTTTTTTATCCAGACAAAGGGCCGAGCAAACCCCTGATCCAGTATCCCCAAATATATTGTTTCACTTGGAGGACTTTATGACCACAACCCTTATTTAACGTCACCCAGCCACCACAAGAAACGAGATTGGATCTTTGAGCGTCTGGGATCGAAACCAGGACCCTCCGGTCAGGAGTCCGAAGCGTTTCCGATCGGGTAATACGGCCCCGGTCTGCAGGGACTGGGGATCTAGGTCAGTTTAGTAGCTTAGTTCCCTTTCCCTATAAAAAAAACATATAAAACTTCTTTTGCTCACTCTTAGACAAGCCCCCGGCACGGGCTGGGTTCCTAGTTTCTGACAGAGCTAGCATAGTATCTCATCGGCCCTGCTTAGACTTGCTAGTTTTTGCTGAAAAGTCAAATAAGGACTCTGTCAGTGTCAAAACGAGTACAGTTTGTCTTGTGCTTGTAATTCATCAATAAGCCTGGCTGCTGAGGCCTTGTTATTTTTGAAGTCGAGGTTATACCATACAGAACATTTCTAAAATTCATGCTACTGAGTCATTTTCTAATTAAATTGTTTTTCATCCTGGAAAACAATGTTTTGTTCTGTGTAATGTTTACCCAGCTAATAATTGTGTTCTATCAAAGGTTCGCATACAGTTCTTAGCATACTAATACGCAATTTAAATACAGTCGACGCTCGATATAACGACCGTCTCCGTCCAACAGAAAACGGTCTTTATAACGAGTGGTCGCTATAAGAGGTAGATCATAGAGTATATTGGGATACAGTTGGGGGTTTTCTCACCGGTCGTTATATTAGGATGGTCTTTATAACGTGTGGTCGTTATAACGAGCGTCGACTGTAGTATATATTTAATATTGAAATCCATCAACATGCGTTCAATCTACTGAATATTGCTTTTAGACAAATTTTCAATAAACGCAATAGTTCATATTTTCTCAAACAACCTTCTTTTGAACGAAGAGGTAGCTTCTCGTAGGTAATTCTTAAATTGTTCCGTAGTCAAAAATTCTTGATTGGCATTAGTTTTGATTCTTTCATTTTTCGCGGAAACAAGACATATGGGGGCCACGGTGGCCTACAGGTAGAGTATTCTCCTCGCAAGCAAGTGGTCGCGGGTTCGAGTCCCACCCGTCCCATGAATGTCATATCCACCTCTCTGTGCCGTTAATCTGTCCTATGTTTGTCAGGAGGCAAGGCGCGTTGTACGCAGTCCTCATGTATATCGAAGCTGATTGCTTCTGTATAAAAAAAAAAAAAAAACAACAACAAGACATATCGCACCCTTCCCAAGTAGCACACTTCGTTTTTTAAAGGTTGTAAAATGGTTATTAACGTTGTAACAACCGATTAAAAACGTTTATAAAACATTTAAACGTTTTTTGTCCTATCTGGGTTGCTACAAAAGTGCCCAACTCAAAAATTGTAATTTTTGAGTTATGACCGTCATTAGACGTAGTTTACACGTCTCTACCAATCTTCAAAAGAGCCAGAAGTTGCATTGAAAAATCAGCCGCCAGAGGGCAGTTATGGCGTTTTGTTGTTATCAAGATGCATAGGACCCCTTCCACTGAAATGCCACATCTTGAGTTGTCGTCCAGCCGTCGTAGAGTAATGTGCGTAACTACCGATCATAGTTTGAGATGTATCGGTCTTCATATTGACAAATTCAAAAATACTAAAATGTGCCTAGTCAGCCCGGGAACAGTTTTTTGCGATTCCTGGAAAACGTAGTTTTTTGAGTTGTGGCACTATTGTAGTAAGGGTGCGATATGATTATTGAAGATTGTAAACCAAAAGTAAGTTTAATGCACTGAAAAATTTTATATCTGCTTTCACACAAGGGTGAATTGCCTTGGAGCGAAGAGATGGATGAGCTTGGGGATTCCTTGGCTTCTGACGCAGTGCCGCGTTCCTGGTCGGCAAAAGCATACCCTTCACTTTTCCTGCTGGGCTCTTGGTTCTCTGACTTGCTTCATAGATACCGAGGTAACAAGATCCTCAAAGGCCGGTTGACCACTTCAGAAACATTTACTTATAAATAATATGTGTAAAAACGTGACTGTTTGCATCTCTTGGGAACATTTTTTTTTTTTGGTTTGCTTACTCCATATCTTTGATTGATAACTTTCACCTCTTGCTACTCTAGTTAATTGTTCTAACCGGGAAATCATACGGTTGTGTAATAATGAAAAAACAAGTTAGTTTCAAAAAAAAAGTAAAGCATGTTTCAGATAAAATATTTTCTCTCATGTTCGTGTAATCAAAATAAAAGATCTTACAGTCTGCGAAATATTGCGAAAAGTAGCCAAATTTAGCGAGTAAGGGCCGTGCTCCACATTAACGTAAAGCAGAAACGTAAAATGGATTAAATGGTGTTCCCATGGAAAGTACCCGGATTTTCGGTTTCTGCCTTCGGTTTCTGTCGCGTTTTCTGCTGATGTGGAGCAGGGCCCTTATCGATGAGAAATGGAGCACACCTTTCTCATGCTCTCCGGATGGATGTCTCGCCACATGCAGATGACGAAATCTTATGATATCTTCAATATTTCAGCAAGATTTTCAATTTAGTGCTTCTCACAAATTGTCAACAGAGTTTCATTATTTATATTTCGATAACCGAAGTACGAGGGTAAATGAATACGTTTTGCGTCAAAAAATATCTCGGCAAGCTTTTTCTATTTCTATCTTTTTCAACATTTTTCATTATCAGACAATTTGCTTATTTAATTGCTAAGTGGCAAAATTTTCTTCTTTTTTTTTAATACGCTTCTATTAATTTCACGCGTGGGTTTGTTTGTATGTATGTGTGTAACTCTGAATAAAAGATAGAAATTCCCATTCTTTACAATATAATTTAATGTATTTAATACTATTGTTAATACTAAAGACTAAACTATATTACATGTTGATGTATTCTAAGTGTTTGAGTAGCTTGTGTATGTAACTCTGAACAAAAGATAAAATTCGCGTTCTTTGCAAATACACTGCTCAAAACAATTAAAGGATATTGAGATTTTTGGTTGATTTTACACCTAAAAACCATTTTGGTTGATTGATATATTATCGACTACACGTAGTAAGCTATAAAAGATAAAAATTACATTAGTTTGGCAGAAAAAAAATGCTTTTTATTCAGCTTTTGGGTACCAAAGGGGAAAAAAGGAAAAAAAAACACATTTTCTGAAAATGAGAAAAACAAATGAAAAATGGGTTTCCTTTGAAGAGAACCACTTTTAGTAGGGGGTATGGTTTCCCCGGACAGATAGCAGTGTTAAACACCTCTGAGGCATGGACTCAATGAGGGTATTAATGAGGGGCTGGTGTATTCTGTCCCATTCCGCCTGAAGAGCTCTTGTGAGTGCCTTTAGAGTTTCTGGAGGTGATAGGCGTTCAGCCACTCGTCTTCCTAGAATGTCCCAAACATGCTCTATTGGGTTAATATCTGGAGAACACGCTGGCCACTCCATACGTACAATTCCTTCTTCAAAAAGAAAACCATTCACCAAGTTAGCGCGATGTGGCCTGCAATTGTCGTCCATTAAAATGAAGTCATCTCCAATTGCTGCAGCGTAAGGGACGACAATAGGTTTGAGGATCTCAACCCTATATCGATGACCAGTCAGAGTTCCATTTCGGAAGATATGGAGGTCGGTTTGACCATCAATGGAAATGCCGGCGTATACCATCACACCATCACCACCAAATCTGACACTATTGCGCACAAATGCTGGATTATTTCTCGTGCCACTTTCCCTCCAGATGAAAACCCGCCTAATATCAGAATGAAGGGAAAAGCGGGACTCATCAGAGAACAGGATATTGCACCACTCATTTCTTCCCCAACTAACTTGCTCCGTTGCCCACTCTCTACGGGCACGACGGTGACTTGCACTTAATCTGACACACACCATTATTCGACAGGCATACATGCCAACGGCGTGGAGTCGATTTCGGACAGTTTGTGTCGAAATACGGGTGCCAGTAGCCGAGCAAATTTGTCGTTGCAGTTGAGTGGCACTCATATTTCGGTGCCTCCGAGCCGATAAAGCTAAATAGAGATCTTCATTGGGCGTTGCAGATACTCTACGTCCTTGCCCTGATCTATGAGCAGCACTTCCAGTCTCTAGAAAACGATTCCAGACCCGGAAACTACACCTTGAGAAATTCCAATGGCTTCCGCTACCTCGGCTTGTGTTTGACCTCCCTCTAGTCTGCCAACAACTCTAGAAGCTTCTGAATGGGTCAAATGTCTTCTTTGAGACATGGCACACATCGGAACAATGCTCTTACAGATCGTCGAACATTCTTTTCTGCCTTATCTTATAGTAAAGTGAGAGTGAAATTTTATTCGCTGCAGCTAAAACGTCGTTTTCGACGTCAAACTCAAAATTTGCATACTATATTCTATTCTATTCTATTCTATTCTAGAAGTCAATAAACTTCGACACACATGAGGACTGCGTACTATGCGCCTTGCCTCCACAGATAGTACAATACAGATTTTATTGAAGGAAAGAATTTACAGCACGGAGAAGGAAGTTACAACCAGGGCAAGGGCGGGAATCGAACCCGCGCCTCTTAAGATTACAAACTGACGGGCAGACCCACTGCGCCGTTGAGGCCCCTGCATACTATATGAAGTTGGAAAATGAGCAAAATTTACATTTGTAACTCTCTTCTTAACTTTTATGCAAAAAAAGTTCTTAAAAATGTTTAAACCCTTGTTTTTATAGGAAACATTCCCAGTTTCCTTTAATTGTTTTGAGCAGTGTATAAAAGAAATATATTTCCTACTATTATTAATACGAAAGGCTAAACTATATTACACGTTGATGTATTTAAGAGTATGTAAACTGAATGGATATTCAATAGTTTTGAAATCTTCTTTTAAGTTTGATTAACTCTAAAAGCGTATTTTTAAGTTTTCTTAAACTATATTTAGGATTATTTCACAGCTTTGGACCGTTGGCTGCAAGCAGATTTCGCCCTCCCCCCGACCGTCTGGCTGGGGGGTCTCTTCAGCCCTCAGTCGTTTCTGACGGCGGTGATCCAGACGTCGGGTCGGAAGCACGACTTGCCGCTGGACAAGTTGTCTATCCACTGCGACGTGACGAAGAAGTCTCCGGAAGAGTTCCAACTGGTGCCTCGCGAGGGGGCGAATATATGTGGACTCTATATGGAGGTGAGAATTCGCATCTCAAAGACTTCGTAATGCATTTCTGAAAGGCATTGCACAATGACCTGTGCAACTAGAGCTGGCGTCTGAAAAAAATTTTAATTTCCCACTCTCTGGACTTTTTCCTTTATGGTTGTCATAGCGAAGGCGCTGTGGATTTTTTCCCACTTAGCTTTTGCAGCAATGGTTACATGCAAACGGTTAAAATTGCTTTGTGCGTAAACTATTATTTAATCAGCGTTACTAAAATACTTTTTGAAGTATTTATATAACGGTTACTCGTGGTGGCAGGTCTTGCTGAAACAAACTATTAAGCACTAGATTTGCTGGAAAATATTTAGAAATAAATGAAATATGGTGTTAGAAATAAAAGCGTAAACCTAATTCGATAAACATAAAATAAATGCAATGCCTCAACAGCAGTGCATTAAAAAAAGAGTGGAGCTGTTTGCTTTCGTACGGTTTCCATGGAGACGACGCAAAATTTCTAAACTTGATACGCCTATTTAAAAGTAACAGGGTTTTTTTTTTGAAAGGCCAAATTGTTGCTGTTGTTTTTAATAACACCACTCGGGTATCCGAACACGTGTAGAATCGATTGAAGGTGGAATAGGTATGGCTTCTGTTTTTCCGAACCCCATTAATAGTCTAGTCAATAAAGGATTTGAAAAAACACTAAAACATGCAGTTTTAAAAATTGGCCACACAGGTACAGGAAGGGCTCCTGATGAACATACTAAAAGTCCCCAGTGGTGAGGGGGGAGCTCGCAGCGCCACCTGGTGCTTTATGGGTGATTTTTCAATTTTTGTCTTATATCTCAAAAACTATTGACTTGCGAGAAAAAATGTCAATTAATAAATTAAAGAGCATAAAATTATCTTTAAAACGCTTTTTTTAGTTTTTATTATAGCTATAATAGTTGCCGAGATATTGAGCTTCAAAGTTGGTTAATTTTTGAAAAACCAACTATTTTTTCCATCTTTTCTATTTTTGGAGCCGCCTCAGTGATTAATTTGATATGATTCTTTTCTTTTTTCGACCTGAAGTAGTACAGGTCATTAAGGCGATTTGATTTCTTGAAACGGGGAGGCAGGTTGGGGAGGAAGGAGGCGAGGAATGAAGGACGACCAAAATATGTGCTAGTTCACTATTTTTCCCTCAACCATAGTTCAGCAAACGAAGGCCCTAAGTAAGGGTGAAAAAATAATAATATAGTTTTAAAAATTGGCACACAGGTACAGGAAGGTCTCCTGATGAACATACTAAAAGTCCCCGGTGGTGAGGGGGAGCTCGCAGCGCCACCTGGTGTTTTATGGGTGATTTTTCAATTTTCGTCTTATATCTCAGAAACTATTGACTTGCGAGAAAAAAAAATCAATTAATAAATTAAAGAGCATAAAATTATCTTTAAAACGCTTTTTTTGTTTTTATTATAGCTATAATAGTTGCCGAGATATTGAACTTCAAAGTTTGTCATTTTTTGAGAAAACGACTATTTTTCCCCTCTTTTCTATTTTTGGAGCCGCCACAGTGATTAATTTGATATTATTCTTTTCTTTTTTCGAACTGAAGTAGTACAGGTCATTAAGGTGATTTGATTTCTTGAAACGGGGAAGCAGGTTGGGGAGGAAGGAGGCGAGGAATGAAGGGAAGAAAAAACTATGTGCAAGTGTACTTTTCACTATTTTTCCCTCTACCATAGTTCAGCAAACGAAGGCCCAAAATGTTTTATTAATAGCTTTGACTCCAAGTAATAATAATATTCTTTTCTTCAAACCAGGCAAAGATAAAGTGAACACCAAAATTTTTTATTCACAAGAATTACAAAACACTTGCAAGTTCAAAGATCAAATTCTCTTCCTCCATGCTTTCTCCGGCTGTGACACAACATCAGCTGCATATAACAAAGGCAAAGCCAAATTCATAAAGATGTTACAAAAAAATCAATCATTGAGCTACGTTCCGGAAGTGTTCTCAAATCCCCTTTCTACCCCAGAGCAGGTAGCGGAGGCAGGCCAATAATTTTTCTTAGCCTTATATGGGGCTCCAGTAAATATAACTTCTCTGAATAAACAGAGATTTATATCTTTTCAGAGAGCAGCAAGAAAAATAAAACCTGATCTTGCTTCCTTCCCACCTACTGAAGATGCCGCAAAATTTCATTCATTAAGAGTTTATCACCAGATTCAAAAGTGGTTGGGGAGATTACTTCCACCCGATGCCTGGGGATGGAAAAAAGCAGGTACATCATGGAAACTTATAACAACTTCAAGGCTTCCTGCTCCTGACTCCATTCTCTCCATGATTTTTTGTTCATGCACAAAAGGATGTGGTGCAAGATGCGGCTGCAGAAAATCAAGGATAAACTGCAGCATTGCTTGCTTAAACTGCCAGGGTATTTGCCTTAACGGTTCAAAATTGGATATCGCATTAGATGAACAGTCAGACGACGAAAGTATCCATTTAACTTGAGTACAATGTCATTTTCATGTTAGTTTATATTTATTCTACATCTGTTCACTTTCATTATTTTATTTGCATTATTCTATTTTTTCAATGTTTGGACTTTTTTATCATTATTTTTATTATTTATCCTTTTTGCAGAAGGGTATACGTTTTATTTATAACATGATTTAAGGTCTTCTTGGACCTTAGTTGACTTAAATAGCACAGCACTATCGAAATTTAAGAAAAAAGTGATTGATATGCCTTTCGCAGTCCCAAAAAATAAAGAAAGAAGAAAAGAAAAAGATAGGTTTTCAAAATCTCACGAGTTTAGAACTTAAATGTCAAGTCTATTCCATCTATTTCAGTTATAAAATACTAATTCATTCTTTATTCTTTTTAAAGGTATTTTTATGTTCTTTAATTTACCAATTGATGATTTTGCTGGCGAATGCATAGTTTTTGGGATATAAGACGAAAACTGAAAAAAACGCACCCAAAATCCCTGGTGGCGCTGCGAGCTCACCCCCTACCACCGAGGACTTTTAGAACGTTCATCAAAAGCCCGTTTTGCACGTGTGTGCCAATTTTTAAAACTATATTATTATTTTTTCGCCCTTATTTTGGGCCTTCGTTTGCTGAACTATGGTAGAGGGAAAAATAGTGAAAAGTACACTTGCACATAGTTTTTTCTTCCCTTCATTCCTCGCCTCCTTCCTCCCCAACCTGCTTCCCCGTTTCAAGAAATCAAATCACCTTAATGACCTGCACTACTTCAGGTCGAAAAAAGAAAAGAATAATATCAAATTAATCACTGTGGCGGCTCCAAAAATAGAAAAGAGGGGAAAAATAGTCGTTTTCTCAAAAAATGACAAACTTTGAAGTTCAATATCTCGGCAACTATTATAGCTCTAATAAAAACAAAAAAAGCGTTTTAAAGATAATTTTATGCTCTTTAATTTATTAATTGATTTTTTTTCTCGCAAGTCAATAGTTTTTGAGATAAAAGACGAAAATTGAAAAATCACCCATAAAACACCAGGTGGCGCTGCGAGCTCCCCCTCACCACCGGGGACTTTTAGTATGTTCATCAGGAGACCTTCCTGTACCTGTGTGCCAATTTTTAAAACTATATTATTATTTTTTCACCCTTACTTAGGGCCTTCGTTTGCTGAACTATGGTTGAGGGAAAAATAGTGAACTAGCACATATTTTGGTCGTCCTTCATTCCTCGCCTCCTTCCTCCCCAACCTGCCTCCCCGTTTCAAGAAATCAAATCGCCTTAATGACCTGTACTACTTCAGGTCGAAAAAAGAAAAGAATCATATCAAATTAATCACTGAGGCGGCTCCAAAAATAGAAAAGATGGAAAAAATAGTTGGTTTTTCAAAAATTAACCAACTTTGAAGCTCAATATCTCGGCAACTATTATAGCTATAATAAAAACTAAAAAAGCGTTTTAAAGAAAACTTTATGATCTTTAATTCACTAATTGACATTTTTTCTCGCAAGTAAATAGTTTTTGAGATATAAGACGAAAACTGAAAAAACACCCATAAAACACCAGGTGGCGCTGCGAGCTCCCCCCTCACCACTGGGGACTTTTAGTATGTTCATCAGGAGACCTTCCTGTACCTGTATGCCAATTTGCAAAACTGCATGTTTTTTTGTTTTTTTCACCCTAATTTTGACCTTCGTTTACTAGACTATAAGGTGAAAGTCCGATTTTAACTTCACACACATGCCATATTTTACTTAAAATGAAAATAAACGAATATTTTTCTCGTTGCCACAATAACTACATCACATAATGTTATTGACCTAAATAAACATATTTTTCAACGATCAAAACCAACCAAAATATCCATGCAATACGCCAGCAACTCGGTTATTCCATTCAAGGAGTGCAGTTTCGTGCTTTTTGGCACTCATCAGACAGGAATAGGAAGTAGTCGAGCTGGAGGCAGAAATCCACTTTTGAAACAAAGTGAGCCCGAAAACTGGTTACTAATAAGCGTATCAAGCTCGGTTACTCTCTGTTCCAGGCTGATCAGTTGTTAACTGAAGTCCTTGGATGGAATAACATAGTTGGCGGTACGTGGCATGTATTTCTACTTTAGTCCTGGCTCAGGGGCGGTAACTTACTGCTTTATCCTTAACATACAGTAAAAATAGATGTTTTTACAGTATAATGCAGCTAATTTTACAAAACTAAACTGTAAAATTGCTAATTTTACAGTAGTAAACTGTAAAATTACTCGTTTTACAGTTTATTAGAGTGCATTTTATAGTTTTAAACTGAAACCTCTGCAGCTATTATTATGCTGTAAAAACAACAGCTTTTTTTTCCAGTGTAGTTATGTTACATGATTGTACTTGACATTGAAAATACCTTGCTTCCAATTGAAGGGGCAAATGGATAAAGGTGATATGCGACATTTTTTTTAATTTCTAGAAAAAGCTTTCAAAAAAATGTGTTATTTTTTTAAATGGTCATTCTTAGTCAATTCTTAGTCACCAACCATTTCTATGACTAAGAGGACATGATACTGATGGACTTATCACCTTCATCCATGGTAAGAAGTAAGTTTCCAAAATAGTCACCTATCACCTTTATCCACTTGCCCCTTCAATTAACATAACATATTAAATATTTTCCCGCTTCTTTCAGGGTGGCAGATGGGATTTCGCCAGCGGCTGCATAGTCGACCCCATCCTCAAGGACCTCCACCCCCCGATGCCCGTCATCTGCCTCAAGTCGGTGCTCTCGGACAAAGTGGACGTGCGCAACTCCTACAACTGCCCCGTCTACAGGACGCGGCAGAGGGGCCTCACGTTCGTCTGGGAGTTCCCGCTTCGCACCAACGAGTCTTCGGACAAGTGGGTCATTGCAGGGACCGCCCTGGTCCTGCAGATTTAGAGAGTGGTTGCTTGAAAACTGGTGTTTCTCGATTCTTTGTGTTGCTTCTTGGAATACATGACATTTCAATTCCTGATATGGAATTATGGAAAGTTACAGTCCGTTTGTAAAATCCGCGCTCAGCACTCAGGAACGTTTCCATTTTAAAAAGGGGCGCCTCCTGAAGTTCTCAATTTAAAGCGTGCACGTGCTATATTTTTAACTTTTTCGACCGAACTTAGATTTTTACCAATTTGCATTATTTTACTTTATTTAATACGGTTCAAAAGGCATCTGTTTATTATTTCCTTCATTACTAACTCTCCTATAATCCCCATTTTGATAAGGTTAGAGAAGACATGACGCATGCGTGGATTCGTGGAAGGTTCTACCTAATGAGATCAGACACTAATATACTTATTTTGATTGGGGGATTCGATGGACGATTATGGCTTGCTAAATAGCTCCATTTATAAAGATTATTTAGTTAGATGGAACTGAAAAATGGGTTTTATTCGATTTTCAGTCAATCTTTCCTACGCAGTCTTATTATTGTAACTTACTCCTTTGGTTGGCTTACTCTGTAAATTAAGCATCATCGGACCAATTCTTTACCTGAATTCATTGCATTGAGAGTAGAAGAGTCGTAAGTTGTTTGAATTGTTCCATTGGGCACATGGGGGGAGAGGCGCGTTCCCCCGTCATTGTGGGCAATTTCATGAAACCTAAGTCGGTATATACGGTGTGTTGCTCCATTAAGAACCTCGTTATTTTGATTTCTCTATATACATCACTAAACATTTCTCTCCCTTGCGAAATAATAAACATTAATTTTTGGCTATTCTTATATAGCATTGTATCATCCATGTATAATTATGCTCTGAAAATGATTATTTACCGAAAGTTAGAATCAAGTGAGTGCATTTTACGCTATTGGTTTTTATTCAATAATCCTAAAGTTCTGATTGCAGACTTTCTTTAGCTCAATAATTAGGGTTTGGCTGCTTCATGCACTATGTTTTCAGTCGAAATTGAGGCATTCCGAGGTGTTAAAAGTTTCACAGACGGAGAAAAAGAGCACTGACCAAACGTAGCCATTTTTGAGAAAACCAACGTTGAGCGTCATAAACTGCAAAGCATGTTGCAATGTACTTTGCAATTTGCGTTGTTCAGCGTTATTTTCTCATCAGGTGTGTCCGCACAAAGATTCACTTTCACTCCTCAAAGATTCTCACTTCATACTTTGGTGACTGTTGTTTTACGAAAGGAACCTAAAACACCTTTATACTCTTCAGTCCTGATTTTTTCAACCATTTAAATTTCAAGTTTTTAAATCCTTGTTAGGTCTGAAAAATACCTTGAAAAAAAATTAGGATTGATGAAAAATAAATGCTATAATCTTAGATTTTATAATGTATAGTTTTTTTTTGTTAAAATTTGCTCTGAAACCAAATATAAATAAAAACTTAGAAGGTACACATATGTGTACCACCAGCTGGGACTGAAGAGGTTAACATTAAAAACAAAACGGTCCCAAATAGCCCCGAAACACGTGTAGAAGTATTCTTATGATTCTGTTCTTTTATAGAGTTGATTTTATTCTTTGTGCAGAATACAAATAGATATTTTTAAGCTATATTAAACTCAAAAAGATGTTTCTTTTCACTTATTCATTAGTGACACTAAGGAGCAACAAATATTGAACTGAGAAATACCAGTTTGAGTACAGCTGTTACAAAACCAAGCTGAATTAATATGGCATTTTGTTTCAACAGAGTTAAACGCGCACACGCTACTATTGCAAACTTTGGTATATTTGCCACCTGAATTAATGTTACACAAAAACTTGCCGAGGTAAAATACAAATGTCATGTTTTTAAGTTTTTAAGGCCCTGAGCACTCTAAAACACATTTGTATATAGCTAGAGAAATCTTTTGCGCAAAGTTTAGCCATTTCACAAGATATTTCACTTATATTTATGAAGATGGCTCAAGTTCTTTGAAACTCTTCTTGCAAAAAGTACATACAAACTACTGCAAGGGTTGTCAAAATATTGGCAAAAATTCTTTCTCTAGATTAGTTATAAGGCCAAGTGAGAAATGAAATGCGTATTAAGTCAGATTGATTAAGAAAGCCTTAATGATTTTTAGAATTTTGAAAATCTTCGAACGTTCTATGATTGTCCAAAGTGTAAATGTGATGTTACGGTCGTATGAGCATGATATTATTTTTACCAACAAAATGCCTCTTCATATTAAGGACTAAAACATAAATCTTACATTCTGCAAAATTTAATTATTTTCCATGATGGGTGACATTACGGTTACAAACGTGCCCTCGTATTTTCCACCAAAATTATTTTGAAGTGATGGTTCTATATTTAAGAACCCACTCTCCAAATTCCGTTCCAAATGACTTTGAATGTCATAATACAACCATGAACGTTCGCAGTAGTTAAAATGATACTTTTTGAGAAACTGACGTTCCATTATTGGTGTCCAAAAGGGTGATTTTTTCTTAATTGAGTGTGTCAAAAATGCCACTTTGATATCATGTTCCGATTTTCTTCTTGAGATTTTATTCAGAAAATATGTTCCTATTTTTACATACATTAATTATCATGTAACAAAATATCTTCATATATTAATAATGCCAAGCTCCTACTTCCAGAAATGTAAAAAGGAAATTCACATATATTTAACTCTCATAATTTTTTATAGTATTTTAACACGCACTTATCATTGCAAATTAATGTTTTAACCTAAAATAGCTAACAATTTTTAAATACATCGTAGCAGTTGCAAAAAGGTTTTTCATGAGAATAAGCGGTTAAACAAGAAGAAATCAAAGGAAAAAATGCCGAGGAATATTATAAAAACTTGAGAAATACGCACAGGTTGGATTAGGATATTTCAATCTTTTATCTAAATGATACTATTTCGATAATGACTTAATTCAGTTGATAACTTTAACTTTATTTGCCACAAACTTTAAATTCCAACTTTATGCCAAAAAGAGTTGGATTTTCCCCCAAAAGCTCGGTACAAAATTAATCCTTTCCATGTGACCAAGTTCCACATATAATTCTACAAAATCCATCTGCTGATATTTTTACTTTCGCTCTTTAAGAAACCAATTTAAGTCGAATGATAGTAAAAGAAGCATTTGTAATCAGTTATTAGAGTAAACAAAGTCAATAGCATCAAAAAACTTGTGCCATGACTCGTAAATAATATGTTTAGTATGTTACTTCTTGAAGATGGAACTAGCAAAAACTAAAAATGGAAAAATATATGGGGGGGGGGAGGGGAATGAACTTTAGAAACTCGATTTAACTGTTGATTTTTTAATGCTGAAATTTTACGATTAAGGTAAAATTAAATAGCTAATCATTTGCTTTTGAAAGAAAGAAATAACTTAGTTGAATTGCAACGCATATTAGATAACACATGCTAAATTCAAATTATTTCTTTCAGAATAATACAAGTATTTTAAGCATCGGATTAATTACATTGCCATTTATTACCGAACCTTAGTAAGAGTTCTCGAAACTTCGCACCTTTGGGGAATTTGGGCTGGCAAACATTGCGTTAGATATTGCTAGTAGATTTCATTCGTGTATTTAGTTATACGTGATTTATAAGTAATATAATGTTATTAGTACTACTAATAATTTTCTTTTACTGTTATAACAATGAACGAGTTACCTATTTTGGGTTAAAACAATCAACTGCACAATTTCTTCATCTGTATAATTTCATTAAGAATTATCCATGAGACATATTTTTGAACTAATATAGAAATGAAGTTATAATAATAAACAGTTTTTTATTATAATAATGTAAATAATAATAATAATAATAATAATAATAATAATAATAATAATAATAATAATATCAGTTTAGCTGCGAAAGTTTCAAGTAATTTCATTAATTATCTACTCTAAGTCAATGCAATTTATTATCAAGTCTAAGGTACATATGTTTGCACGTAACTGCATTGCCAAACTATTCACTGTATATATTGACATTTTTTTAAGATTGAATCAATTTTCAATTTTAATAATCATTGATTTTTATGTATTCATTTATTTTATCAGGTCACAAAGAATATTTTTATATTTAGGAAAATATTAGTTTGACAACGTGAGACATCAATAGTAAGAGAGGTCATTAAAATAACGAAATTGTTCCTTCATTTGTTCTTCACGAATATGACTTATTTTAAGCTGTCTACAATTATTTCTGTAGTGTTTCCTAAAAATGTACATTTAGCTAACCGTACATATCAATGCAAAAATATTTACAGAAAATGTTTATTATAGTAAACGTTTTTTTGTCAATTCAATAGCAAATTTTGAAAAATTAGCACACGAATCTTCAAAATTGCAAAAGAAAACATATTGTGTCTATATTTATATAATACCAAACAGATATTTAAATAACTGATATTGGTAGATTTTACAGATGATTTTAATTTACTATCTCTCAAGCTTTTAAACAGAACGTTTCTTACAGATTACATTTTATAACAAATGCTTTCTATCAAATCACCATTTTAAGTTGTAACAAAAAAAAAGTTACAAATATGTATCAATACTAACAATCAAGCATATTTGGAAGAGTATAAAGCTTCCAGTTATCAGCACAAACGCAAAAAAATCTCGTTTCATGAGTGTACTTTTAAAAGACAGCGATGCTTATAAAATTAATGCAAAAAAAAACATTTTGAGGAGATATCTTTCCGAACGATTAAAAAAAAAATGCAATTCATTTTTGATACATGAAACCTGCAGTGCTAGCTTATGTCCAGTTTCAATTCCTTAGTTTAAACAAGGAGAAGAAAGAATTGTGCGTGGCAAGTTAACATAAGTTATGAAAGTTCAACTAAAGTAAAACACAGTTTGTGCAAAACAACACATTGTGAACATTGAAACACTAACAAGAAACTCATCACATTTAAACCTCACTTCACAAAATAAGAAAAATAAAAATGATTTCTTATTTGGAATAGAAAAAAAATATTAAATGTACTTTAAATGTTTAATGTGTGGAGCAATAGAAATTCATCACTGGAAAATGTATTTTTTCACGTGTGAAACCTACAGCTTCAGATTTAGTCCACTTCCAATTCGTTTACTTAAAAACTTAAGTGATATCAAACACCTCAGACAAATTTTATTTAGCACTAAATTATAAATTATGAAAATGTAACTTAAGTCTAACACAGTTAGTACATACCAACACATACACACGTTGTTAACACGAAAACACTAAATGAAAACTTAACATATGAATAAATCACTTTAAAAAAGAAAAAAAAAAACAGAAAATGGATAACCTCCCAGTTGGAGATGCGACAAAAAAAAGTACTTAGACGTGCAAATTGAATAGTTGATATAAGGAGTAAAACAATTTCGTCTCTTTGAAATACCCACGATTCTCACAGACAAAGACCTGCATTGCCAGCTTTAAGTCCGCTTCCAATCCCTAATTCAGAAACTGAAGTGTTATCAAGAATATCAAGCAACTTGCTGAAAATGTTAACAGAAATGCTATGTAAATGCAATTGAAGTGTAGCACAGTTAGTACAAAATACATACATACATTGTGAACACTATAACTGCAAACTTTACGCATCGAGACATTACGTCACAAAATAGTAACGACAAATGCATTCTTTTTTGAAAATGCTTTTTAAAAATATACTTAATAGAAATGTGTATTGAATATTTGATATATGGAACAAAAAAAAAACAAGAGACCCAATAATTAAGACGCTCAAGCAATTTGTGCTTGATATTTTAACCCAAATAACGAAAATGCAACTAAAATATAGCACAGTTCGTACAAAAAAAGAAAAAAAAAAACGCATGAACACATTATGAATACGAAAATATATAATACAAACATAACACATTGATACATCATATCACTAAACTAGAATGATAATAAATGCTTTCCATAATTTAGAAATTTAATAAAAATGTTCTAAGAAATATAAATTGGACATTTTAAAGATGGAAGAAAGGAAAGTGTTCCAATAAAACACACACACGTTTTAAGCATGAAACTGCAGCGCTCACTTCCTATCTCTTAATTCAGAAACTGCAGTACTGTCAGTGTTTTCAAAATAACTTGCATATCACACTTTAACACACATTATGAAGTGCAATTAAAGCATACCACAGTTTGTGCAAAACAATACATTGTAGAACGAAAACTTGATTTATCGACAAATCACTTCACAAAATAAAAGAGATGTTATATTAACTCCTATTTGTGCAAATGTAAAAAATGTTCTTATAAATACTAATTCAATAGTCCACTTATGGTGCAAAATAAAGTCGTACTTTTCAAGCGCAAATAACAATCACACAAACACGAGATTTCAAGTTGTTCACTAAACACACCAAACTCCCACACAGACAAACGACAATCACATAAACCACAAGATTTCAAGTTGTTCACTTAACATACCGAACTCACACACACAAACGACAATCACATAAACACAAGATTTCAAGTTGTTCACTTAACACACCAAACTCACACACACACAAACGACAATCACATAAACACAAG
Organism: Uloborus plumipes; assembly: GCA_038373865.1. NCBI lineage: Eukaryota > Metazoa > Arthropoda > Arachnida > Araneae > Uloboridae > Uloborus > Uloborus plumipes. The sequence continues at coordinate 19,703 of JAXGGA010009377.1, forward strand.
ATTTCAAGTTGTTCACTAAACACACCAAACTCACACACACACAAACGACAATCACATAAACCACAAGATTTCAAGTTGTTCACTTAACATACCAAACTCACACACACACAAACGACAATCACATAAACACAAGATTTCAAGTTGTTCAATAAACACAATAAACTCACACAAACACACACTTAAAACAATTTCACAACAATAAAACGTGTGCGAATCCGCGAACGTCTTTAGAGGACTGCAATGGCAAACAGCACATCGGATACAGTTCAGATTAAAACTATGATTGTATTTGAGAAGAAAAAAAATCACTGAAATGATAACAAGGCAATTCGTATGAACAAACGCACACAACACACAACACGACGAACAAACACAAAACGCAAAATCGATGATGTTAAACGCATTCACTTCAGAAGATATTGTGGAACAATTTCATGCATGTAGAATTTAAATTTATGCCCATACACAGCCAAATTATTTCGCAAACTAGACACTGCTTAAAATTCTTATCGGATTTTTTGTTACAATTATTTGTCTTTCTAACGTAGTTTGACTATTACTTGTAAAACTTGAATAAATATATAAGTATTTTAAACAATCACTGAAAACAGCAAACACGTTCTGTGGATAATGACACACAACACATGACGTGACAAACAGAACGCGATAAACAAACACTTAACACAGAACACGATAAATTTATTGGTAAGTAATGTAGATTCTACATAACACATTTTAGAAGACGCATAGTTAATTCGATGGGGTTTACCTTTAAATTATTAGTTTTGTTGAATTGCTAAAAATTCATTTGTTTAATAGATTTTCATATGTAAAATTATACGTAGTTCCTTTTCATTCCGCTAATACTTTTATTACTAATTACACACATTTATTCACTGAATGAATTTCAAATGAAAAGTATAAATATGAAATTTAACTCAGCATTCCATGCATTTTAAAGTTTCTATAAAATTGCAATTTAAAAAATAATAATGAATGTTAAATTAATATTTTATCTATTTAACTCCTCTGGATTCTCCCATAAATCCAGCGCAAATAAAGGTAACGAAAAGCTTCATCTCTTTCTTTTCTTTAAAAAACGTTAATAAAAAAGTGTAAATTAAATAAAGTTTGCCAAATATAGAAAATATATATATAAACTGACTAACAGTAGTAGTAAAATTATTTGAAGGGATTGTTTTTTCATTCACATTATTTCTTACCGTTTAACATTTTGAAAAACTTTACTCTAATGTTTATCTTCTTTACAGTATTTGTTCATGAAACTCATTTAACTGTCATATATTTTGTAACAAATACAGTACGTTTCTCATTTGTCTTGTCCTTTTTAAGCCGATCATTTTACTGTTATTACTTTATGTATCTTTTTAAATGGAATGTAATCACTTTTAGTATGCATTTTAAATAAAAGTTCAAGAAAAAAAAACTCCTTTTATAATTCATTTATTTATTGCACATTATTTTTGAGTATGGTCTCTTTCACATTCGTTTTAACCTCTGAGGCACACAGTGACGTTAGAAGTTTAATTCCTCACCCCATTTTATTTCTTCTTTGAACCATAAAAGTCATTGCTAGGAGTAAAGTCACCCGATATGTACTTCCTAATATAGGGTACTTATGTATTGGTTTATTCATGCATTTGACATCTATATGGAGAATGTAATCACTAGTTGTCGAAGAGTTATTGATTTGTGGCAGGCCCGTCATTTAGGGGGGCAGGGAAGGGGGGTCAATTGCCTCCCCCCGGACTTTGGGAAATTAATGTATTGGCACATAAGTGGGCGTGGTTTTTGCCACTTTTTGGTAAATTTTACATTGTGTAATGCACCCTTTGCCCCCCCCCCCCTGGAAAATTTCGAAACGACGTCCCTGATTTGTGGATTAGTGTAGACTGCCTTCAGTTGCGTATTTTAGGTTTTCAGCGCAGCATATAGCGAAAGACCGAAATTGGAGATTCGGTCTTTCACCGATTTCGGTCTTTCACCGAGGGTATTTGGTCTTTCGTCCATGTCTCTCTTTGTGAATATTGATATTCACCGACTAATGTTGAGTAACATATACATAAACACACCGGTAACTGGTTAGAAAATGAATATGGTTTACGGATAGAAAAATATGAGTGCATAAAAAGATATATGAAACAACAGATAAAAATTGTTCGAAACAATTTATTTTTACATTTTTATAGACAATGCAAAATATACACTTTAAAAATGCAAATGAAACCAACACATATGATTTTTTAACGATTTGTAATACAAAGATGAATTTTTCATTACTTTAAAAAAAGAATAAATTTCCAAATATAACTCCGTCAGCAAATTGCAACACCGGGAAATAAAAACAAAACTGAAATAGAAGCAAAAAAAAGGGGGGGGGGATTGAACATTGAAAACCTACCCATATAAATGAAACTCTGCAGAGATGCATTGAAAAGTATGGTTGTTTGCCAGAGTGGAGACGTCTAATGACAGTTATCTTTACCTTAAAACTAATATTAACTGGACCCTGGATTACGGTTACTTTTCAGGTGTTATCCTGAAACCGTTTCTGACCACAACCATGTGAACCATTTGCCGAAATAAAGGATCTATCACCCCTATTTTGATAAGATGAGAGAAGACCTGACGTATGCGTAAATACGTGGAAGGTTTTACCTAAGAGAATCAGACAATAGTGCAGCAGTGAAGTGAAATTCAAATGAGATAAGATTCGGAATTATACATGGAAGGAACTTTCATCTCATTACCTGCTTGAGTAACAATGTTTTTATTTTTCTCGGGTCCAGGCAGGACATAAAAGAGATTATTCCAGAAGTATTTGTCCCCCCAATTCAAATAAGTCGTGTTGTCCATGTACATCTTAATCGCAGGGTCGATATCTTCAGGTAAGTCACCAAGTTTAACAACAAGGATTCGGTTTATTCTATCCTTTTGAGATTGCATGTCGGCAGCGCGAAATTCCATGAGGCACCACTCACTTTCTAAGTAGTTTCTAAAGTGAGAAACACAAAAAAAAGAAAAAATATATACAAATTTGTTAAGAAATGCATATTGGATAAAAGTTTTAAGTTCATTAATAAATCAAGTTATGAAACTTCGCTCAAGGGACTTCTGGCCCAATACTTTTTACCATGAGGATGGATCCGAATGCAAAATAGCCAAAGATATTTTTTAATACAATTACCTAAGAATATGAGGTAATTAAATTGAAAATACAGTGACCCCTCGTTATATCGCGATTTTCGGGGGACAAGAAAAAAGCGCGATATATCCGAAAGCGCGATATAACCAAGGTCATTAAAAAGTTTTCTATCCAGCATGCAAGTAAATTATACATACTCATACATAAAAATTCATTATTCGCCTTGAAATCTTGAGTTTTATCTGGAAGCATTTTTTAGTAGAGAGCAGCTTCATCAGCATTATAGATTTGCTCATCTACCAAGTCTAGCTCAACAATTTTTCTGTTTAATTCGTCAGGAAAACATGCTGCTGTTGTATCATCGGCCGATCGTTCTTCCCTACAAATTTGTAATTGGCCTATACCGTGTCTTTTTTGCCACAAAATAAATGAGAAAGATACCTTTTCTGAGCACCTTGCATATTTTCTCAAAAATGGTTTCGAACTAAAAGTTTTTTTTTGGGGGGGGGGGAGATAAAAGAAAAGAGCGATATATCCGAATGAGCGATATAACGAGGGGCTACTGTACACAAAAGTATATTATCTCAAAAAATCACACAAAAAGAGTACAGAACATAATCAGCTTCACATACTCAGAGGACCGCATACAAAGCTCCTTTGCCTCCGTATAAACACAGGAAAGATTTTTTCCACAAGAGACGGAAATAACACCCAAGGCAATGGTGGGAATCGAACGTACGACCTGTGGCATACCCGGAGCCCATCCAAATAGCAAAACTAGCATAACTCGAGAAAAAGAAAGATGACAACGCGAGAGTGTGCGCTGCACGGGCCCGTCATTTCAAGGTTTTTCCAGGGGAGTCAAAGGGTGCAAACACAATGCAATTTCATTGGGAAACACCAAAACCCACGCCTACTTATATGCAAATACATTGATTTTTCAAAGCCAGGGGTGCATTTACGCCCCCCCCCCTCCTAAATGACGGGCCTGGCACTTCAGTGACACGAGATGATAGTTCAGTACCAAAATATTTATACATATAGTACACATGACATTATGATGCAATATCTTTAGATATAAAAATGAATGTATGCATGTCCTTTATAGACTCAAAAACTACCCATCAGATTTCGCTAAAAATTTTACAGTGTGTTTGTGTCCTCACTGGGCACATAAAGAAACCAATTAAGAAAAAAATCTAACAAGTAGTTCTTTTTTATTCCCATTTTAGTGAAACTTCCAAATAAGATCTCCAATTTTTTTAAGGCTTTCCTCCATTCAAAACATTATTTAGTGCTTCATCTCAACTTTCCCACGATAGCTAATTTTGCATTTGATACTGTCTTTGCTTCGCGTGGTTTTCTGAGGCTTCTCTCAATTACAAAAGGACTTAATTGCAAAAGGAAATTGTTAACAAAGTGTCACAGCTAAAACTGGAGAAATAATAATGTATCAGGCACCTAGGTAGTTATTTACCAATGTATCACAAGCTGAAATCAAAACAACTGTTTCAGCTGCAAAATCTGCAAGTGCCCGTGTCGATGATCCTGTTCCTTTCAAAGACATCAAAAATACCATTGTCGAATATCTTAACATCGATTGGCAGCGAGCCTGGAGTGGAGAGACGCAAAATAAATTGCACTCCATCCAGCCGTCGACGAAAGGCTTCAAGTCATCTAAAATCACCAGAAGAGAACAAGTCGTAATAGCCCGTCTTCGCATTGGTCACACAAGATTCACCCATAGACATCTTTTTTGCCGTGAACCAGTTCCAATATGCAACACATGTGATGTCAATCAGACAGTGTTGCATATCCTCTCTGATTGTCCAAATTTCAATCATATTCGTTTCAAATTCTTTAATCATTTTCATCCATCTTTGAAGGAACTGTTGGGGGACACACCCCATCTGAATTTGTTCCCGTTCCTTCAGGAGATTGGTTTTCTTTCTCTAATTTAGTGTCGTCCTTAGTCTTTGTTTTCGTCTCGTCTTTGTTTTGTTATGTGTTTTTTATCTGTTCCTAAATTATTTTGCAGTTGTACTTTTGGCTGTTTTTCAAAATTTAAAACTTCGTTTTTGTTCTATTTTCGGCAAACCTTCCAAAATTCTAGAAGTTTTATGTCCTTAACTTATCAAGAGATTCCACGTTTTTGGCTTTCTTCTCCACCTGAACAAACGTCTGGCGCAGTGTAGCCTAATACGGCTTTTGCGCCATAAACCCCAATTCAACCAACCAACTAAACAACTGTTAGACATCATTTTGGCTTATTTTGCACATAAATTGATATTCGTATTACAAATCAGTTACTTACTCAGATAACATAAGTATTGTCCTCTTTGAAAGCTTAACGGCATTGAAGATGTTTTTGTCTATGAATTCTCCAGCTACAAAGTGGCAATAGTGTAGACACAGTCGCACGTCTGGCCTTTTTTCCTTGATTACTGCAATAAATAAATTGAATATTTAACAGCTACAAGAGTTCAAATCTATCCACCTTAAAGTTCGTACTACAAAAAAAAAAAAAAAAAAAAGAATGGAGATAGATAAACTTCAACCTTTTTTTTTGTCAAGGCAGCATATACAGGGTGCGGCAGAAAAACCCGGACAAAGATTTATTGTGATAATTTTATTAAATAAAAGAAATTAAGCAAAACAACAATTAATAATGTTAACATAGACTTCTTACAATAATATACTCAGCCGGTTATGAACTGGCTTCCTCCAGCAGTGATACACAAATCCAAACGTAACTTGAAATTTTCAGCGATGGGCCGCAGCTCTTCCAGCGAAAATCGGTCTCATTCTCAAAGAAGCGACTGCTTCAGCGACTCCAAGCTTTTGTGGGGCTTAGCACAGGCCCTGGTCTCCAAAATGGACCACACACTGTAATCCATGGGATTCAGATCCGGCGAGTAGGGGGCCATTCCGTAGAGGAGATGAAGTCCGAAAAATTGGTCCGGCACAAGTCCTGAGTCGTTTTTGGCCTGGGAGCCGGCGCTGAGTCCTTCTGGAATATCCAATCGTCATCACCAAAGTACTGCTGGGTCCACAGAATCACGACGGCCTGAAGAATGTTGCGGTGATACCCTTCTTGGTTGATTTTGACCCCTTAATCCACAAAAGCAAGAGGAGTCTTGCCGCTATCGCAAATTCCTCCCCAGACCAGCACCGATTGTGGATTTTGGTGGTGTTCGACGTTGGCCGATGTGCCAGGAGCTTCAGTGAACTAGATTCTGTCGTTTTGGCGGTTATGCGCCTGTTCGACTGTGAACAGTTTCGCATCTGTGAAGAGGATGCGCATCCACCGCTCACCTGCGGCCCGACGTTTGAGCTGGCGACATGTTTGAAGTCTCACGCGCTTGTTCTCTTCAGTGAGAAGATGCCCATTTTGGAGCTTGTACGGCTTCAGTTTGAGTCCTTGTTTAGCTATTCGCCGAACTGATTGGTCGCTGATTCGATCTCACGAGCGATTTTTGAGTGGAGACCCTCAAATTTCGCTGCACTCGCTTCTTGATGAGCCAACGGTTGGAAAATGTGTTCACGGTCCATTTTTTTCCGCTTCCTGGACGGCGTAAGTCATGACCAAGCTCTTTGTACCGGTTAATTGCATCGGAAACAGGCTGTCGAGGAATTTTGAGCAAACGAATTGACGTTTACCAGCTCGAAACAGTAAAAAAATAGCAACGCATCTTCTGTCATTCTGCAAACAAATCAACAATGATGAGTACAAAATCGACACTGCACTCCTCAATGCAGGAAAACATATAGAATCTTCTAAAAAAAGAATTAGCTGTATACGGTAAAACGTGTTTGTGTCAGGACGTGACAAACTTTGTCCGATTTTTTTTGCCGCACCCTGTACTGTCTGATCTTTTAAGGTAAAACTTTCCGCGTATTTACGCATGCGTGGGGTCTTCTCTGATCTTACTAAAACAGGGGTGATAGGTAAGATAACAATAAGGAGAAAAATAATAAGAAGCATTTTTTTTTTGAGCCGTATCAAACAACGTAGAACGATGCTAATTTCAAATACATAGTTTAGCTGAGTGTTGAAAGGATGTAGCTAATGCAAGTTTTGAAAACTTCGGAAAGTTATCACTCACAACCAGGGGCGCCCAGAACTAAAACTTTTGGGGAGGGGGGGGGGGAGAATTATCAACTAGCCGAATGAAGCTCCAATTTTACCGAATAATAAAATACAAGCATACACACATGTCGTACATGCATAACATTTAGTGAGAAAAAACTTCAGGCATCTTTTAAAAAACAATTATAAAAACTGAAAAGAACAAACAATCTCAATGTTGCAATATTGTCTTCAAATTGCCGAATCGTCAGCAAAATGTGCCGAATACAGAAATTATTGGGAGGTCACAGTGACCTCTCGTGATCTCCCATCGGGGAGCTCTTGCTCACAACTCATCTACCCGTTTTTGAGTGGAACTGTTCGCGAGTGCCAGGCGCGGCTTTCACGGACGGACAGTGCCTTTTCTTTGCTATAGACCATGTGAACATTTGGAGACCGATGATTGGCTACTAGGGTGGGGCGAAAAATTAAAAGTTTTTCTGATCAACTTCTAATAGTTGACAAAAGTTCTTTGGTGATAGTTAACTTTTGTGCAAAATTTGAAAAAAATCGGTTAATATCTTCAGGGGGCGCTGCGATCACAAAGTTTTATCATAGCTTTTATCGGGATTTTATGGTTAAAATATGAAAAACAATGCCGTTAGCTGATCTCATTGTATTTTTTTACTCATAAGATATGGATGGCATTATGTATATTCATGCATTCAAAGCATATGAAATAACTCACAAAAAATTATTTTATATGATATATTTATATTTCAAGCATTTAAAAAGAAACAAAAACGTGAAAAAAAAGTGATTTTTTTGAAATATAAATATATCAATATAAAATAATGTTTGTGAGTCATTTCATATGCTTTTAATGCATGAAAACATCTTTAGAGTAGAAAAAATCGCAATGAGACTAGCTAAAGGCATTCTTTTTGATATTTTAACCATAAAATCCATAACAAAGCTATGGTAAAACTTTGCGATCGCAGCGCCCCCTGAAGATATTAACCGATTTTTCTCAAATTTTGCACAAAAGCTAACTATCACCAAAGACAACTTTTGGCAACTATTAGAAGTTGATCTGAAAAACTTTTTATTTTTCGCCCCACCCTATTGGCTACCACGTGAAAACGCCATCCATCTCCTTTATAGGGTGTTTTGAATGTTCTAACATTTCAAAATAAGATCTTTTAGTTATTATTTCAGGGGGCGGTGGATCAAAAACATTCAAATCTGAATATTGAACTTCTGAGAAACGAAATTTGTTCTTGTGTTTTGGATGAGATAAAACATGGCGTCGGCTGGCCAATCAGGAGTCCCAAAACTATTACAAGATTCCTAGCTGAATATTAAAATATTTTTGAAAAAAAAAAATTGAACCGACTTCGGAACTTCATTCGGCAAGTGCTCTAGAAAGTAAAAAATAATTTTATTCTTTGAACACCATCGACACTACATTTAAACATAAGTTTTGAAGTCGGCGCAAAAACGCTATATAGAATCATACAAAACTATAATTTAACTATATATATAAATTGCAATGAATCTAGGTTCTTTAATGGCATTCGCATACACTAGATTGACAACCACATATTTATGTAATAGTACAAATATTCAGCTCTTAATTTTCAATGGTTTCTCTGAAAAATGTTGGCAAAATGTAGTTAAACATCATTTTACCTATAGTTTTTGCACCGACTTCAAAACTTATGTTTAAATGTAGTGTCGATGGTGTTCAAAGAATAAAATTATTTTTTACTTTCTAGAGCACTTGCCGAGTGAAGTTCCGAAGTCGGTTCAATTTTTTTTTTCAAAAATATTTTTATTTTATTCTTTTTAGTGTAAATGTACATATGAAATAAGGTAATGTTTCCATTGCAAAACTTCACCTAATTTGCTTTAGTAAATGCTTTATAAAATAAACTATGTAAGGAAAAAAAAGAAAGAAAGTATCAACGCGTCTAAAATTTTAAACGATTGACACCAAAAAATAATTTTTGTTGTTCTTTGGTATTTATTTGTGTACTAGTTTAATCAAAGGCTAAATATTAACGGCTTTTCAACTAATTTATATTTCAAAACAACACTAGATTCTCGCGGTTCATAAAATTTTACGACGTATTACGTACGTGGGCCCGCTAATGAGTTTGATGTTTGCTTCAGTTAACCTTCATTCAAAATTTTCATTGTCATTTTTCATATGAATCAAGTTTTGTAACAATGGACTTCATATTTAATCATTTAGGACAAATCGCTTTAAATTTGAGAAAAAATTTTGAGATTTTCCTCACTTTCTTCAGAATTCCTTTATCAAACCTTATGTAAATTAAGACTAATAAAGTCTGACTAATAAAAGTTAAGACTAATAAAAATTACGAATCAATTAGTACCTGGTACGACTTTCAGTTCGTTGGAGTTCAGGAGAAAAAAGCAGGACATAGAAAGATACTCGGTTCAAAATTTTCAAAAAGACCATAGAAATGAACTTCATTATGCAATCCAGAGAAGCCGAGCGTTCAAAACAGGTCATTATTACGATTACTGTGATCCCAATTTCTTTTTCGAAAGATTTCTGCAGGTTCCCGCTATCGAACCCGGACCACGAGAGGATGGGACCAATCGGAAAGAAAGACCTTTCTAACAAAAAAAGAATTTTTGAAATCGGTCCAGGCATCTTCGAGTAATCTTATAACATACAAAAAAAAAATCTCCGACGAATTGTATAACCTCCTCCTTTGTTGAAGTCGGTTAAAAAGTTGTTCATATGCGTTCCGGCATCTCCTGTAAGATACACTAAACTAAGCAGTTAATGAAAATGGCAATGCTGCATAGAATTAGTTAATTTTCTTGTTAGTGGATGGCAATACGAAAAAAAAAGGAAATTCTATTGATTGATATTATAATTTGTGGGCAATTCCACTGTTACGGATGTGGCAATCAAACTTTTAATACACAAAAGTACAATTTGATACCCTAAAAATCTTTTAAAAAAATTCTTGTAAAAATAGATGCTATTTATGCGAGCTTAAATTTTGGTGCGTATTCCCTGATCACAGAAAAGTAACAATTATGTTTAAAATTCTTCGATCAATAAAACTGCTTTCATGTGGAGGAAATATTTGGAACAGTTATTGTTCTTGTCTTTGGTTTAATACTAAAATAATCAAACCAAAAGCGGAACTTACCTCTTATTATTTGTCCATGGACTAAATCAAAGTCTTTGTGGCAAAAGGAGATAAAAGCCTCAAAACATTTGTCTCTATCGATGTCCTTTTCCTTCACGCAAGTGATTCCATGAGAAAAGAGCCAGACTTTGATGTTCAGTTCGTACCTGGTGTAAACGATTTTCGTGGCAGCGCACATCAGAAGAAAAGCTGAAATGAGGCAAACGTATTTTCAACGATCTAAAAGAACCAAAGACGAACAAAATTGATGAGGGGCCGTCAACAAATGTCACGCTTTGAGAAGAAATTGTGTTTTCCTCCTGGCGCAAAATTGAGCCAAGAGGAAGGAAGGAGGGGGGAGAAAAAATAGGCGGATTTACGGGTATGCCAGGGAGTGCGTCACACCCCCAACATTTTTGTTGAATTTAGAGAAAACAAATCTGGTGTGAAAGCCACACTACTTCCTTTTACGTTTAGATTCCATAGTAGATTCCTTAAGTTAAAAGAGATGCCTTAAAGTGAGTAAGATAACAATTCGAACATTTACACCCCAGTTTGTCACGAATCAATGTAAAATAATGTTTTACAATGATTCATTTTCTAAATATGGCCGATTTTAACATGATTTAGTGAATTTTTTGCAAAATATCGCCAATAGCGCCAAATTGAATCCAAATTCAAAAAAATAATTTTTCGCCAAATTTGTAGCTAACTTGGCGATATGTCTCCAAGTTGGCGTCAAACACTTGGCCACCAAAAGCTTGGCAAAATATCGCCAATTGGTAGCACCAAAACATATCACTTAATCTGCATTGAAATTAACATTGATCTACCCCAAAAAGGGGGTAAAAGACCCCCTTGGGAACATTCAACTGCAACCCCAAAGGAAGGTGCACAACTAGACCCCCCCCTCTCACAGCCAACATACCAAACTAGAAGCTTCTACGACATGCAGTTTTTGAGTTATGCGACATACATACATACGCACATACATACGTACATACAGACGTCACGAGAAAACTCGTCGTAATTGACTCGGAGATGGTCGAAAAGGGTTTTTCGGCTGTTTATATGTTGGTAGGTACATATGCACGTGCTGATAGGTCAAAAAAACTACTCAACATTCATTTGGGGGTGAACGAAATCAAAATTTAGACCCAAATTTGAGTGAAATTTTTTTCGTGATCACAATACAGTCGAGCCCGCTTCTTAGAATATCGCTTAAAGGAATATCCCGCTTAATGTAATACGTTTTCAATGTACCAAACCATTGAAATGCATTATTTTCATCCCGGATAATGGAATATCCCGCTTATTAGAATATTTTTTCGTGGCAAAATGGCTATTCCATTAAGCGGGGTCGACTGTACTTCCTTTACTACGTAAAAGGAAGTAAAAATCAAAACTAAATATATTTCATCAGGAAATATAGTTTGAAAAATAACTGATATCCTCTCACTGTTACATTACCAAACATGGCCTATAATCGCGATTTTTTTTATTTAAACTTCAAAAATTTCTGAAAGCGGACTCCCATATCTCTTCTGCCCTTAACATCACCACAGGTAGCTTAAAACAGCGTTTTTATAACCACAATTTGAAGAAAAAAAAATCGTGGGAGAATCCCCGAACCTGCTTTTTTGAAAAATACTTGGAGAACAATTTTGTTTATAAAATTTGTTTAAATTTAAAAAAATGGACGGGTGTGTGACCTGAACCTCTTCTACCCTAACATTACCAAAGATTGTCTAATAAACATTTTGAGAGTACGAATTAGAAAAATTCCAGGAGTGGGCCTCGAATTTCTGAGCCTCTTAGCATTTCGGAGGCTTCCGAGACCACTCTCCTCAGCATTATTGGATATATAACAGATGCGTTTTGAAAGTTTCAATGAAAAAAAAAAAAAGACCTGAGAGATAACTCCGACCTCTTCCCCCCGAAACATTACCGAAGATCGTCTGAAAACGTATTTTTAAAAGTACCAGTTCGGAAAATTTTCGAGTTGAAACATCAATTTCATCCCTACATTTTTAACCTCGCTACGAACTAGCCAACACACATCGCCAGTTCTGGAGAAATTGTGCTGAGTACTAAGAATATTGGTACTTTTATTCATTAAAAAAAAAAAAAACATCAAAGAAGCACATTTCTTAAATATATTATTTTTCAGTACTGTTTATAGAATACAATTTCTTTTATTTTGAAATAACTATGGCGAATAAAGTCAATAAAATAGACTAGTGTAATATACTTTATCAAAAAACTGTATAAATTGTTTCAAGTTCTTGCACACCATTCCAGTAAACAGTGCTATAAAATCTGCTCTGAAATTAACTAAGCACCCCTTTTTGAGATAATTTTTCAAAATTCTTCAAAGGAAGCCCTTGGCTCTTGGTATCATTGCACCCCCAGAATTTACAGCCTATAAGGAGAAATGTGACACAGGAGGAAGAAAATCAAATTTTTTGAAAAAATATGAGACATCAATTATGTAGAACCTTAACGAAGGAAGGTATTCCTCACAAGACAGCATTTACCTATGTTGGTATTATACTCAACTTGAATGTAGCCAAAAATGCTGTACTTACTCAGAACTAGAGCTACAGACAGATACAGCATTATATTTACAGGACACAAGTCTAAGTCAGTAAGAGTGTATATTATTCTCCCATCTAGTTTCATATTTTCAGCATCATTGCTTGAGCAAAGTGTCATATTGTTATCTTCAACCTACGGGAATAAAAAAAAAGCACATACATAGTTTCAAAAACTAAACTTTTTAAAAATTCATGTATAACCAAAATTCAAACTCTACGAGTATAAGGATCTATTTTTTTCCTCTCCTTTTTCCCAATTTTGGATGAAAAGAAAGTTTACTAACGAAATCTTAGTAAATATGAGCTTAATGAAATATTAGTGTCTTATATTATTCGTGACGCTAAAACAAAATTAAGTCTTATGGACATAAATACCAAGTAAAAGTAAACAAAATTCCCTAAAGAGAATTTCACATACTTGTATGACTATTTTGGGACAGTTCAAAGAATTAGATTAGGCTTATAATAAAAAAAACTTGAGAAACCAGTTTTTAAAGAAAGTATGACGACTGTCAGAAATTTTCAAAATGCTTTACTATCAAAAGCACGATCAGCAACAGAACAGTAACCAAAATGCTTTACATTTGAGAACGCGCTGGGTCTTTTGGACCCATGCGTAAAGAAAAACATTCGCAGCTCTACTTATATTTGAAAGAAGTGGACCAGGTCCACTGTAGCTGCATTCAAAGTCGACCCCTTTGATATAATTCTGAGATACTTGATTAATATTTGTCAAAATCATGATTTACGACTAAATTATTCAGTAAATATTGTTTAAATGCTCTTAAAATGTAAAATGGGTCATTCTGACCCAGCGCGCACTGTCTTGTATCGGTATGTCGCACGCTTTCCGGAGGGTTAATAAACTTTAAAACCACTGAATACATTTTTTTTTTAACTTAGCACTTTGATAGTGATCGTAATTTCGTAATGTATTTTTTTTTAATATGTTGGCTACCCCCCCCCCTTACGAAAAAATGCAATCCTGGAAACCTCGTACCATGGCAACACGATTGGCTTGCATGATGTACACCCCTCCTCAGTATATTACTTATTTATTTATTCATTGAAGCAAACGGTTTTTATAAGCAAAGGAAACAAAGGGCAAAAATGGGAAAATTCTTTTGTAGCCCGTAGTATCAATTTCATTAGTCGCTACGTTTTCGAAATATTGCAAAAGCTTTTCAACTCAAAATGCAAAATAATGTGTTTTTAATTTTCCTGTAATTAATGTACCGAAATAAATTATTCATTTAAATGTAATATAATTTTAAAAATTGAAACATAAAGAAGGCAACTGTGTAATTTTTGTTGCTACTTACAGGCGAACTCAATCTAAAGATAACAAAATTTAGCATTGGCGTAAAATATATTGTGTTTAAAATGTTTAAAAAAATTGAAACATAAAGTCTGCAACTTTGTTTTCGTACAAAGGATCTTACTAATTACTTACTATTTTATAACATTTTAAATTAATGTATTTGAAGTGGCGATTGACGAATAGCTAATCACCAAGGCTGCCGAGAGCCAAAGCGGGCCCTTTGTAAGTGGGTCACCGGGCTGCCCTCCTCCATAAATCTTACAAAATTCAAAGTACTCTGATACCAAGACGGGTCTCCCAAAGAGCCGGGCCACTAGTTTCCGACTTGATTGACATGGCTTCTCGTTGTCCCTGCCAATCACTGGCGCACCCAGGATTGTCTCCTGGGAGGGGCTAAGTGGCCCTCCTTCGGAAAATTTTCGAATTTGAAGTCTTAAAGAAAAAACTGCAGTAGTTTATGGTGAAGTAAAAAAGGGGATTGAGTGCTATGTCTTGGCAAATTACCAAAAATCAAGTCCAAAAAAAAACGCATTTCAAGGAGTTTGGTTCAATCAAGGGAATTTTGATGCTGCTGGGAGGGGATTTAGCTCTTTAGCTCCTCCCGTGGGTGCGCCATTGCCGCTAATCACCCATTTTTTTCGCTTAATCGACTTGTGGCTAATGGCACCAGTTAATTTCACCCTTTAAATTAAAATTGATAAAAAAAACTATACATACCACATCCGATTTAGATAGCAGCCATTTCTTAAATCCCAACATTTTGCAATCACACTCCCACGCATTTCCAGAGAAAGTTGCTCTCGTCAGGAAATGGAATTTGTCTAGAAGCGAATCTGGAACTATTTCGATCTTATTGTTAGCCAAACGAAGGTGCTTAAGCTGGACAGGCAGACGAACGTGATCCAAAGATTGGAAGTTGTTGCCTTCCAGATTTAATCCAAGTAGCCTGTCGTGAATTTTAAACTGAAAGGAACCTGATTGGTAGAATTGTAGCCACTCATCTTGCATGACCAATGTAGTATTTGCATCCTAAAAGGACAGTGAACAACATTAGTTAAAATTTTCTTAAAATTACGTTACAATATTATATTTTACATTTCCATGCATAGTTCATCTCTCAAGCTCTCAGTGAACTACTAAACGATTTCTTGCCAAATGTAGCCCCAAACATGTATTTCAGTTTGCTATATGTCGTCAATTTTTCTGCCAAATAATCAAAAATTTTGCTACTTTGGCAATACCTCATCGAATTTATTTCGCCAACTAGTTCCAGCACACAGATGCGCACAGGTTTTAATAGTGGATACAATATTTGAGTTTTAAGATATGGACAAAACAGCGCAATGCATTAACGAACATCGATCATTATTTGTGTATTTACAGCTAAATTCATAAATAAAATCACCTACAAGGTTCTTGTATGATAATACAAGAACCGTTGAAGTTGACATCATAGTTCGTTCTAAGTTATATTAAATCATGTGACCTCTGAAGTCCCTTAACAACACCGCATTTATTTTAAAATCACCACTGTAGGGGGGACAATTGCAGGGCATTATGGCAACTTACAGTTAGCAGTCTGACTTTTAGGTTCCCAAAACTCCGAGGAACAGTTTTCTGCACATTTTGTCACAGATGAGTTCTACTAAAATTGCATTCGTGCTTGAGGCTAATCAATTGATAGGAGTTTTTCTATTGTTATCTATATGATTAAAAGTTTTCATTCTTTCGATTTAAAACTTACAAGAGAAATAAAATTATGAACTTGGCTCTGATCTTTACAAAGAATATTTTCGAAGATTATAAATCAAATGAAGAGCTAAATCCTTTTGCAAGCTTTGTTCAAAGGGGCTTTAATTGATTGCATTTTCAGTTATTTTTACATTTTCACCTCGCGCGGTTATAATTACGAAATTACGAATACTTAAAAGAAAACAGAAATATAACATGTAAGTTGGACACACTCACTGCAAATTTTAATATTTTTAACAGAGTAGTTTTTGTAGTAAACGTGTACCAAATTAAAAATTATAAAAACAATTCACCTCATGAGGCTCTTGATTTTTTTCTAACAGAAATGATGGAAGAACAGACATATTTTGAGAGCTGCAATCTAAGGTCATGAAATATTCTCCTCTGTCTTCCGTGCATGAGCATGAGCAAGGGTATGGGCATGATGATGCAACGGATGTATTCAGGTGAGTCTCATTTAAGGGCAGGCATGGTGTCATATCCGTCATGGGCGATTCGGTAGTGTTCAGCCATCGAAGAAAAGGTGATAATTGGCAGTCACACCGGAATGGATTATCTAAAAGAAATAAAAAGGACAGATCCTATAACTAATCAGCTGCCTTTTCCTAAATATTTTCTAAGGTTTGAAATCCTAGCAGATATCGTCGGCACCGTGCTAAAATAACGAATGTGAAAAATCGCGTTTTTCAAGTTCGAATTTTACAAATAATTAAAATTAAAATGATACCTTCGAACTATAGTTTTACACTTAAAGATATCTATAAAATTTTAAAAACTGAAAATAACCAATTGCGTCAGGTGGGGAAAAATTATATTAAATGTTCTGGCTCTCCTGAAAAGTGCCAATTTTTACATTCGTAAGTTTAGCATGGTGCCGACGATATGTGAGGCACCGTGTAAATATTTCTTTATCCAACTGTAGTTGTACGGTCATTTGTCGTCAATCGATGACACTTATTTTTGTGCAGTTCTTGAAACAGTGGATGTGCAGAAGGAATATTACTGTGAAGACTAAAATTACTGTTGGGACAAACCTGGCAGCATTGCAAAGTTTACACCTATGCTTTTGTTTTAGAATTTGCTTAATCTTTCCAGGGTTTTTCACCATTTCAGGTTGTGCAATGTGTCGAGGAATGTTTTTCTACTTGAAATAAAAATGCTCCAGCAGAGGAGAACAAGACCTCGGAGAGACTTGATTGAGAGACTTGAATTGAGCACAATCATAGTATTCTATATGAATATACTGCCTACAAAACATTTCCCTGCAGTGCTCACTGTCAGCGAAGAAATATGCCATTGAAGTTCATTCCGTGCTTAATTAGTTTTGTTAAATCTCAACCGAAGACTTAATAAGAAACAGTTTTTTTTTTGTTAATTTACCCCTGTCAGTGGTAGCAATATAGCTGCTATCTCAGTGGTTCACTGTCTATGTTAAAATCCAATTGTAATAAAAGATTAAGTATTCAAGATTGAATCCCAATATTTTCAGATTATTTTTAAAGATAAAAACATGAGAATCAAGTAAACTGTTCATACATGACCTGAAACTGTAAGAAAACTAGAAAGTGCTTCATAAAAAAAAAAAAAATCGCCTCAAATGGTTTGTGCAAATAGTTCCTCACTTGATGACATTGGGTAGAAAAGTGGCATTGACGGTAGACCAAAAAGCTTCCACTTCCTGGAATTTGGTTCACATATCACCCAGGGCAGAGATGTTATCGATTGGACAGCACCTCCGATTATGTCCTATTATATCGGAATCAATTTAAAGTTGTTTTCTTCGGTGCTCCTTAAAAGCACTCTATGATCAGTCTGATTCGCTTTTTTTCAGAGCAAAACATTTTTTTCAAAAAATCAATAGTTGGACTGCAAGCATAGAATGCAGAGTCCACTGCTATTGATTTTACCTTAGATACGTAGCTCAGTTATCATAGATTACTCTCTCCAAAGGGTGATAAAAACGAAATGCTTATCCTACATCTAAAGCTCATCTTGAAAAGGACAACATCTTTAAAACGAACAATAAGGAAGATTTACAAATCATACATCTCATTAACTACTGCAGTAGCTTAGCACAAGAAGCAGGAAAGACGAGCATTTCTTTCATTTATATTTTAGGCAATTGAATCTAATAATTTTTCAACTCACGACTTGATCATCATATTTGGCAAGCGTAATTGCTTCCGTAACAATTGAAAAATTGCCTCCTTTTAACAGCGGAAGAAAAATGACCAGACGGTTGAAACGGAAACTGCAGATAAATTAAAACTTCGATAAGTGTCCGGAAGTCTAAAAATAACAAATAAGAGTATATTGTGCTATTGTTATCTACAGTTGCAATAAACTTCAAATCCTTTACTAAATGCACAACTTTTTATTTCTTGGTTAAGATCCAGGGAATTGTGTGAATGAAACAATGCGAAAGTGCCGAGTATACTATCGGCGATTCTCTGTAAACTGGTAATTGGCTGTCCGGACTGAGTATTTTAAAACTAGTAAAGTTTAATAAAGTTATTATCGCTCTTTTTTCAAGTAAAGCATTAATACTTTGTGGCCCAATTGTGTTTGGAGTGATAACAATTTAATTTTTTTTTCTAGAAATGATCTAAGCACCAAAAACACAGTTCCTTGGCTGTCCCAATCCCATAGTCTACCTGTTAAAGATAGTATTTCAGAAAACCTATTAACACTACATAAATTTGGCATTTAATATCTAAAAATAGAATAATGAAGCTATATTTTTCTTATGAAATAAAGTATAATTACGTAATTCTAAAACTTAAAATTGCCATGTAAATTCTGTCCGGAGTTTTTGCAAACAGTCCCCTGCAACAAATTCAAAGCTGTAATACGAGAAATCTATAACTTTTGCAATTTCTTTTTGGCATGAAGTTTAAAGTAATTAGTGTGATTTGCCGAAATCGTCGAGAATGGTGTTGAAACGCTACTTTGTTTAGTTTGAGAGCCACATTTGTGATGAAAGTATGCATGAGGGTCGTTGCGAAAACAGTCCTCTGGGAAGTGATTTTATTAATGTCAATTAATTTAATTATAAAACATATTAGTTATTATGTCCACGATTTGTGCTAAATTTATAGGTTGTCTTGTAACTAATTATCTCCATATATTATTTTTCTAAGCCGAATCCTATACCCGGTCGAAACTCGCTCATTTCTTTATCGAATTGCAAGAAAATTTATGATTTTGAAGCTTATCCCGCGGGCTATTGACGAAAATTAGACCCACCCTCTAAAACGTGTCGGTTCGTTTTTTATTCGAACTTCAATTTTTGGGCACAAAATTGACTCTATCTAGCGAAATAATTGTCGTATCGTCTCCATTTTGATTTCATTCGAAAGATTAAAAAAAAATGCGTTCTTTAGAACGTTTCTCCGCTAGCGCCGCGTAACGAGAATCTCGAAAATCCACGTTTAAGCGACTTATAAGCGATTGAAGTTTGAAAAAGTTAAATTTTTTGCTCAACTGTTAAAATCGTTACATTGTTGTTCAAATCAATTTTAAATGCGACATTTCAAGCCAAGGCTTAGCTCGGTAAACCTTAATTGTAACTTTTATTGTTTCAAAATACTATGGTAGTTTTGCGATAACGTTAGTATTTAGTTTAGTAGTAGCCTTGGGTATTTGATTTTAATATAGGGTATCACTTTTGTAGTAGTTGTAAAAGTGAACGTGTCTTTGATCTCTTTGAAAAGTTGTCAGAACGATGGCGATGTTGTGCAAACGTACAAGATTTTACAATGCCAAGGAACTAGGGTACGGTAAAATCCTACTTTAGGGTCCGGGTTTGGCGATATTTTTCAGACTTTAGCTTAAGGTTGCAATCATTTAGCTTAAAATCGCCAAACAATCCAATCATCCAATGATAATTCTGTGGTTGCCAGATTTAATAATTTATCGCCGGACCTCAAACTAGGATTCATCCCAGGGTACCAACAGGCAGACTAACAGGAAGGTGTCTACTACCTAGACAATATTAGACAATTCAACAATGCTTTGGCCTTCGCTTCAGTCAAAGTGGAGGTACTACTTTGATATAAGCCCCAAATCGGAAATTTGACGACTTTTTTTTCTCGCCAAGCAAAAAAACTGTTGCCACAAAAATTATTGCCACAAAACTTCAAAAAATAAACTCAAAAAATGGTACAAATGCAAGAAAATACGAAATTTGGCAACAGCAAAAACCTAAATTAGCTGTAAAAACCTAAATTGGCAACACCAAAATAGGAAACAGCAACCCTAAAGAGTCAGTAGGGAGTTCCAGATTCGGCGAGTAATTTTTGGAGGGGTATATCAAAGTTATACCAAAGTGGACTCAGTTAACGTTCCTGGCAGAGGTCCATATTGTTTTAAACTACATGGTCAAGTGTACCATATGATCGGGAACTTGCAACCTCCGGCAGGGACTACACCAACTTACGCTGGACTTTTCTTAGATTTCGACACTGCGCTGCAACTTCGGGCAGATAATTAAGATAATAAAAATTGTCGTATTAAATTTTAAGTTTAGAGATTTTTTTTTTTTTTTTGCGGAATTCCGCACGGGTAACCTAGTGTTCCAATAGTTTCTCAGATATTACGCAACAAAGAGCAAAAACACAGTCACCTGGCACAGTCCCCTGCCTAGTTATACTAGGCGGGGGACTTACCCCCTATCATGATTTATCAGAAAAACACAAACTTCAATTGGCCCTCTTTCAAACCAAAGTAATTGATTCATTTTCTGAGCAATAGTATTATAATTATACGAACATTTCAAAAAACCGTGCCCGAACAGATTTCGTGTGAAAAATGCCGAGTTTACAGAGAATCGCCCTATACAATACACAATTTTGTTAAGAAGCTAAACAGCTCTCATAGCCGCCAATCTTCTACAAATTTACCAGTTAAGTGTCCGGACGAAAATATTGGTATTTTGTCGATTCAAAGACAAAACTTTATTTTTAACTTAGGTCGCATGTTTGACAATCTATTTAGAATTAAGTACAGTAGAGCGCCGAAAACTCGGCCAAATGTGAACCAAAAACTGGCACAATCAGCAAAAATGTTGGATTACTGGGAATACTTGAGCAGAATTTTTTTCGAACATGATTTTTTCGTCGTACCATATGGTGACCGGGTTCTCTGGATTTATCAGGGTAATCGAGTGCCGAGTTTTCAGGACTCTACTGCCTTAAAATGTATCGGCTAGCATATTAACTCTTTGACGGTTATGGAACTGAGCAGTTTCCGTTTACTTTATTCGTGCAGCATTAAGAGTAAACAGTAGTCGAAAGTGGCAGCTGTATTCCCCCGCCGTTATTCCGAAAATGTCACCTTTCTCTGGCGATGCCGTAGATAGCTCGCCTCGCGCGTTTTAAAAATTTCTTAAAGTATTTATAGTACAGTACATCAGTGCAGAATAATAATGGCGAACGAAGTCAGCTCGTCAGCGAGCATTGGGAAAAAATTTCACTTCACGAGTAGTGCTCGTCACTAACCATTTCGGTCAAAATCTTGCTCCCGGGCGGAACTCGTTTTCGCGCATTATGAAGCACGATTCGATTGCGAGCTGAACTCGTTCATAACCATAAAAGGGTTGATTCGAATTTGTTGAAAAGTCTTACCTGCCATATAGAGGTACTGCAGCCGCTTGGGTATTTCTTTTGTGTCCAGAGTTTGAATGCGATTATTCCGAATCACCAAATACTGAAGCTGAGGCACTCGCTGCAGCTGCCCGCCTAAAGCCACCAGCTGATTATGCTCAATGTAAAGTTCAGCAAGTTCATTAAGCCCAGTAAATTCTCCTTCTTGGAAGGACTTAAGGAAAGAAACAAGCATTAAATACGCATCTAACGAGTCTATCTTCTTAGATACACTGCTCGATATTGAAAATGCAACACCAAGAAGGAGTGGTCAGAAATTCATGCAAATTTTACCGTAGACGCACGTCACTGAGTTATGCAAATGATATGAAATGCGCAGCTCTCCGACGCACGTGAAGTAAGATATAAGAGAAGGAAGTCGAAAAGTGGGCTATGTTCATGTGGGTTTTTCTGCCAGACTAATTATCGGAGAAATTTGGTTTTTGTCTCGAAGGATACGTGTGATAGGAGGAAATGCCACGCCGTCCTCAACGAAGACACTTCCAGCATATAGACGACTTAACAAGGGGTATGGTGATCGGACTGAGAAGGGGAGGTCGGTCCATACGTCAAATTGCAGCTGATACCCACATGGATGCAAACCACTGTGCATCGGCTGTGTCGGAGATGGTTGGAAAGAGGAAATGTAGCCACATTGAGGGGTGCAGGTGCAACCAGAGTGACGTCAGACCGCTTGGATCGACGGATTCACCGACAAGCTGTGGCGGACCCGCAAGTCACTTGTACGTTAGGGTGGGTCATTTTCATTTTTTTTTCGAAATGTTAAGGGGCACAGGATTAAAAAGGTGCATCATGGTCCCAAACTAACGTGTGTGAATTTTTTTTACATTCTGATAAGTCTTTTTGCTGCCGGATTGATCTTGAAGTGTCGATTCCTATACCCAGATTGAATACATTCTATGCAAACTTGCAGCAATAATAAATATACATTTTTTTTACAGAAACACGTCATCAAAATTTTAATTTGCATCTGGTTTAAATTCACACCTGCCGTTTCAGCTGTGAGAATTAGCAAAAATGTATGAAACAGTGTCTAAAAATAACCTACGCATGCGCAATTTAACACAGCTATTTCAATATAACTGCGATCGAATTAAAGTGCGCTAGATGTAGTTTGATGCTCCTATGGTAGACAGTTTTTTAAATTATGAATCGCACTCGGTCAGGTTGGAAATCTAAGTTGTTTGGTGATTCATCTGATCTCAACTGCAATATGTTACCAACCTACGAAGATGTTGGGAAGTATTACGAATTTAACCGTCATAAGTTAAAAAGTGAAAGGGATCTTAATAAAGAGCCATCTTACAAAGAAGTAGAGGACATTGTGGTAAAGAAAATAGAAGAAATTTGGACAAAGGCTTCCCTTCCTATAGTGCAACGCAAACGAGTAAAAGCTATGTTAAAAATCTACCACTTGAAATGTAGAAATCTTTTAAAATCCCATCCTAAAATCCCTAAGAAAAAATTAGAAGAGTTTCGCCGGGCTGGTAAAATGCTATTTGACATTTCATCTTGCAAATGCAAAGATATTAATAACTGCATTTGTCCAAAAAACAAAAAAATTCCAAAGAGAGAAAAAAAGTTCCTAATAGATCAACGGAGCACTAGAAGAATGGTGATTGGAGCCGTAAATACTCCTACTACGAAAAAAAATTAACCAAAATTCTTAAGAGAAAAAATACTGCAGGAGAAATCGGAGCTTCACACTCGAAAAGAACGTGCTGATTCATCTTGTCTCATTAGCTTTTTAAACTCAATCCGGCAGCAGAAAATGATGTCCTACCCTAATAAAATTTTAGATATAGTCTATAAACGTCATTTGGCACCTTTTTCTAGCTGTGCTCGATGGAAATCCGAAACTTTTTTTTTAACATAGGACGGTGACCCACCCTACTGTGCATCGGCTGTGTCAGAGATGGTTGGAAAGAGGAAATGTAGCCACATTGAGGGGTGCAGGTGACGTCAGCCAGAGTGACGTCAGACCACTTGGATCGACGGATTCACCGACAAGCTGTGGCGGACCCGCAAGTCACTTGTACGTCGATTCTGCAGCACGTGCAAGATACCCTGGATGTTCCTGTGTCGACCAGAACCATTTCCCGTCGACTGGTTTAATGTGGCCTGCAAGCACGGCGCCCGCTAAGAATACTGCCATTGACCTCACAGCACAGACTCCAACGTTTGGAATGGTGCCGGAACAGAGCGACGCGGATGGCAGAATGGCAAACCGTAGCGTTCTCAGATGAATCCCGCTTCTGTTTGTCCAGCGATAGTCATCGCATACGTGTGTGGTGTCGACGTGGAGAAAGATCGAATCCGGCAGTAACTGTAGAACGCCCCACAGCGCGACAACGTGGCATAATGGTTTGGGGCGCTATTGCATACAATTCCGTATCACCTCTAGTTCGTATTCGGGGCACTATGACGGCCCAACGATATGTAGATAATGTACTGCGGCCGGTGGCAATCCCCTACCTTCAGGGTCTGCCAAATGCAATTTTTCAACAGGATAACGCCCGGCCTCACAGTGCTCGAATCAGCCAACATGCTCTACGAGGTGTACAGATGCTTTCCTGGCCACCATACTCTCCTGACTTGTCACCAATCGAACATGTGTGGGACGTGATTGGACGCCGTTTTCAGAACCTGCCACTGCCTCGTTCAGAGGACGAACTGTGGCAAATGGTTGAAAGGGAATGGAGTGCCATCCCTCAGGACACCATCCGCAGGCTTATTGACTCCATGCCTAGACGTGTTTCTTCGTGCATCGCTGTCCGTGGTGGTCCTACTTCTTACTGAGCCGACGCCGTCCTCGCTCTAAATTTTGCTTATTTATTTTGAAATAAATATCACTTATTGTTCCATGCTGTCTCTGTCTTCTTACCAAATTTCATCAATTTTTGACCACTCCTTCTTGGTGTTGCATTTTCAATGTCGAGCAGTGTAGTTCAGTTCTATAAGAACGTAGAATTGAATGTTGAATGACGTAGAAGTCTTTATAAAACGGAATATTATCTTGAGTACCGTAGGGAAGAATTTTATATTGTACAGTCATAGAAAAAAAAAACGAAACACTCTGAATTATTCGGCTGCTGTACTTTCCAAGAACAAAAAAAAAGTGTCTTTTGACATGGATTAAATTCTTCTTTAAAACTATGTGAGTAAAATTTTGATAAGGGGCTATATACAAAGTGAAATGAACTCAAAGTCTGAATTTTCAAATGGGAACCCCTACATTTGGTTACATAATTAGGTGCGGAGGGCCAAAAGTATGCTGGGTACCAAGCGGCATCACTTTAGGACCAATAGAACAAAAGTTATGACCGATCAAAAGTTTAGGTACCACCACCACATTTAAAAAGCTACTTTCAAGGTCGAAATTTACAAAAGTGTAGACAAATCATATTTTTTTGATTAAATTACCTAAAGTTGCTCGCAATAATACGTTTGCTTTTCGTAATTAATTAAAAATTCTCGGGTTTTGTTAAAGTTATAATATTTTTTTGAAATTTGGAAGAGAATACCCTACTGTGTAGAGTTCAAGGGAAAAACGCAACATTCTATCTTTTTGATTGAACAAAGATGGATGAATACTTTTAGCTACGCTCTAACCGTTGCAGCACACACCTTTTGGAGAGAGGTTACAAGTTAAAAGTAACCTCTTGTATATATATAAACTACTGTATTAGGATTGGCAAAAATGTTCAAACCGTGGCTCAGAATTTAAAAAAACGTCTAATCGTTACAAATTATTCCAAATAACCTTCCGAGACACCACAGTTTTCCATGAAAATCAAGTGTCCACGTAAAAAGTTTTCTGAATTTGCTACATGTTGCATAAAGGCAGACTTCTGACTAATGGACAAAAAATTAGATTGTCTACCAGTTTTAAAATATACACAGCAGTTTTATTAGCGTTTCGCTTTCCACATATTATTATTGTTGAAAACTAAATACTATATAAAAACGCTGAGCATGTTCTGCGACTGGTGGTTAAGCATATTCCTCTTTCTTTGCATAGAAATTCCCTGCTATTGTTTCAGTTTGCACAGTTATATATGGTCCCTAAAAATGGTTCTTTTAGCATATCTCAAAAACTACTGGATATTTTGAGCTCCCATTTTGGATTCTCCTTTGAAACCCCTTCTTGATTGTTTCTCCATCAAAATATTATATGGTTCCAGATCATCATTTTTTCAAATATTAATTTCAAAATTCATAAAAAATTCAAAATTTTATCTGAGAGGAAGTCAATGACGTTTTTAATGTATGGTTGGTTCATACTTTGATATAAAAAAACAGACTTTGCCGTACCTATCGTGGTTTAGGTATTATATGGCCAAATATCAAAAATATTTTTAACATAACGGGACGGTTTTTTCTCAGTTCAATTGTGAAGCAACGGCTGGAGCAAATTTAAAACAATTTGGTATACAAAGTTAAATGATGTAGCTGATTACAAATATGCGATAAAAAAGGGGGGTTTTCATAGAAAATTTTAAAGTTGATGCCGATTTTTATATGAAGACGACCCCTTAACAACAATTTACCAATAGAAATTTATAGAGCACATTATTCCTGAAAAAATAACATATTACACGTGTCTCTAGCGTTAATAGCCTTCGAATACGAGCGAGTGTTTCGTTTTTTTTTTCTATGACTGTACCTTTAAAACATTTTAATTAAAGTATGAAATGGAACTTTTAAAAGGATTTTTCTGCTTAAAAGCATAATATTAAAAAATTTTAGCTGTCATCTGCAAGAATTGTGGTTGTATGCCACTGGTAATGCCCCTAGATTAGTGATAACTGAATTTTTAAACAAGTATTTCAGACCCGATAAAACGCAAAACTTGTTACAAAGTATAATCTTCAGAAGATAACATATCGCACGCCTAGAAGAATACTGTCACAACTCAAAAACAGAAAAATTTAAGATGGGGAAAAAAAATTAATATATTAAAGCAATTAGTAATAGTGCAGTCTATCATACATTAGGTTAGATCATTTCGGCTCATTTGCTTTCATAATGCTTTTAAAATAAACGTTTCTTTTTGACTTTTAAATCATGGCTCTGGGTACATTTCTGAACATTCGGAGTTTCAACTTTTGAGTTGTGACAGTATTCTTCTAGGCGTGCGATATGTAGATATTTAAGAACAGAAATTTACCTTGTAAATTCTATTTAATTTTCCAAAGAAAGAGAGTCGCTTGAGATTTGTCGGATTTTGTGTGTTTGTTTTTCTTTTCTTTTTTTTTTCGCTCTTTGAGCAACTTTTTGTTCGGTTGGTCCTAACAGAAAGTAAGTGTATTTGTGCCATGCCCTTTGAAGCGGTCTGAGATTGAATCACCATCAGATTCCCTCTAGGACCGTTTATGTACTAACTAGGGATGCACCGATAAGCAAATTGGCCGATTACCGATTAATCAGCTGTTGAGAAAAATATTTTCAAGAAAAATATTTATTTTTTGTAAATTAATTCATTATAGTTTCTTGTTCAAGGCATACTGAAAGTAGTTTTATTTAAAACATTTTTTCCACCAGTTGATCGGCAAAATTTGTTTGATTATAAATAGAAGGAAGCACTCATGTTTTCTGATTCCAATTTGAAAGTTCAGGAATTTAATTATTTCTAATCGTGTCATTTGAATATCGGCTTTGAGGGTTCTCTTTTAATATTCCATTCAGTTTTATGCAATGAATGAACTATTTGTTTTGTTTTTACTGTGTACACACTTCCATCTTGCATGTTCTAGTAAGGATTGCAGAAAGTTACATTTATTTAGTGCGAATAAAATTATTTATTATAGTTTCTTGGCGAAAGTATGCTTTAAAAATAATATTTAAAAAATATTTTTTCCGCCGATTAATCGGCAACATTTTGTCGATTATGACCGATTAATCGGGGCATCCCTAGTACTAACTTTTGTAAAAACCCTTGCATAAAATCTTGATAAGAATCTGTAGCAATAATTGAAACAGAGGTCGATTGCACCATCGATCGTGGAGTGATTAGCGGCAAAAATGAATTAATTCTTGTTCCCATTGAGCTCCTCCGATACGTATCGGACCCTGTATATAAGTGTTTTTTTCCCCTTCTTGAGTTATATCAGTACACTGTTAAAAATTAATGTTGTTTCTAGAGTATAATGCAGCTAATTTTGTAGTACGAAAACCGTGAAAAATTGCTAATTTTACAGAAATAAACCAAAATTGCTAATTTTACAGTTTATTACCGTGCATTTTACAGTTTTAAACTGGAACCTCTGCTTCCAGTATTATACTGATAATTTATAGTATAACACAGCTAATTTTTACGGCATTAAACTGTAAGATTGCTAGTTTTACAGTTTATTACTGTGCACTGTACAGTTTTAAATTGGAACCTTGGCTGCCAGTATTATACGGTAAAAACAACAGTTAATTTCTTGCAGTGTAGGGTATAACGGGAAAACGTTTTAATTTTATTTTCATATTTATTATTATTATTATTATTATTATTATTATTTCTAACTTTTATTCTATTTTTGACTTCGCCTTTAAGGCGGCCTTCCCTGAAACTGAATCACGCCATATTCCAACGAGGGAATTTTTATACTAACCTTTGTAGAAATCCTTGGATGAATTCTTGAGATATACACTGCAAAAAATGAACTGCTGTTTTTACAGTATAATACTGGCAGCAGAGGGTCCAATTTAAAACTAAAATGCACAGTGATAAACTGTAAGACTATCAATTTTGTTTATCGCCGTGAAATTTAACTGTATTATACTGTAAAAACAACAGTACGATACTGGCAGCAGAGGTTCCAGTTTAAAACTGTAAAATGCACAATACTAAGCTGTAAAATTAGCAATTTTAGAGTTTAGTACTGTAAAATTAGCAGTTTTTACAGTTTATTACTACAAAATTAGCTGTATTCTACTGTAAAAACATTCATTTTTTACAGTGTAGCTGCCGTGGTTAGCAAAGCAAAAGTAGATTGCACCACCTACCCTTGGAGCTATTAGGGTAAAAAAATAATTAGTATTTGTTCTCATTAAGGTTCCCCATTCATTTATTGTTTAATCCCTTGCATAAATTCTTGAAATAAAACAGCTCATAACTAGAAAATTGCGCGATTGTGCCCCCCAATTTGGTGGATGCACTGCAAAAAAATGAACTGTTATTTTTGCAGTATAATACTGGCAGCCGAGGCTCCAATTTAAAACTGTAAAATGCACAGTAATAAACTGTAAAACTAGCAATTTCAGTTTCTTACTGTAAAGTTAGAAATTTTACCGTTTTTTTGCCGTAAAACTTAGCTATATTATACTGTAAAAACAATAGTATAACACTGACAGCAGAGGTTCCAATTTAAAACTGTAAAATGCAGGGTAATAAACTGTAAAATTAGCAATTTTACAGTTTATCGCTGTGAAGTTAGCAATTTTACAGTTTATGACTCTAAAATTAGAAATTTTTACAGTTTATTACTGTAAAATTAGCTGTATTATACTGGCAAAACAACATTCATTTTTGTAGTGTGGTGGCCAAAAAATGAACATTACGTGTGCCTATTCAGTGCAGTAATAACCTGAAAATAGCCATTTTTGGACTAACATTAGTCTGCCTCCGAGGTACAGACACTTGAAATATAGAACCAACTATAAATAGCAATAGGTCGTTATTTATGTACAAACCACTTATTTAATTGCCCTTTGAAATAGAACATCCTCTCATGATATCAAATACTGACTCAGATTGTGATCTTTATTTAAAAAAAACCCCACTCATAGTATCCTGTAGTTATGGTAATATTTATTCCTCTTAGAGCATCATGGTGTCATACCTGTTGCTCTGCTCCCACGAAAAAAACCTTAAAGATAAAACACTTCCTTTCTTCTTTGCATGAATTTCTAACCCACAGCTGAAGCTTCTCAGAAAGCTGATAAGAAAATGATCAACGCACAACGCAAAGCGAATTACATAAATACTAGTGCATTAATGCTAATCTTTATCTGAGCATCGTTATCGCTTTGGGGACCCATAATGAAGTACGTAATAGTAGTCTTTTGTTTAGCAGGACTAATTTTCATTATTAAAGTCATATATTTAATTTTGCTAAAGCTTGGCTAAATGGGAACTCTGATTTTTAAATGATTTTTATTTAGTTAAGTTAGGCGAGTCGTTTGTGTTTTTTATTATTTACAGTGACTAGAAAGGAATGTATATTACTAAGAAATAAATTAAAAAAAAAAAATACTAAATTTTTTTGAAGATGTCTTTAGAATGACGATTAGTGCCCTTCAAAACCCGGAAAAAATATTCTTCATTAGCATGTCTTTTTGCATCAAGAATCTTAACTAGTATTTAAAAATGAAATAAATCAAATGTACTTATGCATTTATGAATTTAATATAAGAATAACAAATAAAATTTAAAATAAAAATAAAATATAAATGAATATCCGTTAAAGATCAATAAGAATAATTAATATTTAACTGATTTTCAAGAACACTAGAATTGCATTGCACTAAAATTCAAATTCATGCCTATTGTCTTAAAGCAAAATCTTATATATCTTAAAAAATTACGTTTAAGACCAGCATTTGCTGTTAGAGTATAATTAAGAAAAACAAGATTCACTCAAAGGAGCATCTATGCATTGAAAAACATTTTCTTATTACCAAATTAAAATGCATCATATTGGTTTCAAAGTCGGCATAAAATAATAATAATAATAATAATAATAATAATAATAATAATAATAATAATAATAATAATAATAATAATAATAATAATAATAATAATAATAATAATAATAATAATAATAATAATAATAATAATCAAACTGTTAAAATGAAAAACATTACTCAAAACTCATAAAAATGATTAAAAAAAAAATCTATGAAATTGAAAAAAAAAAAGATAAAAGAGTCATGTATAATGTTCCTAAAAAATGTAAAAAGATAAAAAAAAATTAAAATAGCTAAATATAATAACGGCAGAAGAAATGGCGAAAAATTGGCAATTGCACTCATTAAATTAGTACCTTCGCTTTGGTGGTTAGTAATTTTCTAAAACTAATTAACTAATAATATCGAATATTAGTAACTGAAAGTTATAGTTTTTACTCAGAAGATATTTTTTAAAAGATGACTGTATTATTTGTATCGTTTCTTTTTTACTCAATTGAAAATTCGGCATTCCATGCACCTTATGAATAATATAATTGGTCTTTACAGTTGCATTTTAATATTTCTACTCTGCATAAAGAATTATTTCTGACTAATTTTTACTAATTGATTACTTCTGCTCAATAGACGGATGTTTCTTTACGGAATATTTCTTTTTAATTATTAGGGGGCTTTGTACGATTACGCTACTCTGTGTGGCTGCATGTGTCCTAGGTAAGTAATTTGCGCTTATTTTGTAACAAAATTTGTACTTGTATAAGTGCTTTTAGAGTTTGATATAGTTTTAAAATAAATAAAGAAGCAAAGGAAAGTAAAAATGCAAATATAAATGGAAACCTTCTGTGCCTAAATAATAATTTTTTCTTCTTCACACAATATCTTTTTTCTTCCGTTTATGGAAAAATAAACAGAAAAGTAAATAAATTGGTGCTGCAATCGCTTACTTTTCCGATAACATTGACTGTGAAATTTTTACTGGAAACACTCAATTTTACAGTGTAATATTAACCATTATATTTTCCTGAATTTTTAAGTGCATTGAAGATGTTTTTTTTTTCATTATTTTATTTTATTTTATCATTATTTTTTGATTATGAGCCTGAAGTGCAATTTTAATCGCCTGATATTACTTTGAGCTAGAAAGAACATTTATATTTTCGTTTTTTTTATATATTTTTTAAATTTTTTAGCAGTTAAACATGTTGTTACGTGTGCACAAATGTTGATAAAACATGTTCAATCTCAAGTAAATGCAAGTTTCTCTTTCACAGCTAAGGACCCTTTGACAGTAGAAAACTGCGGCAAGAGCTTCGTCAGTCCGAGCGCCGATCGTATAGTGGGTGGAACGAATGCACCACACGGACTGTATCCATGGATGGTAAGACATTACTAACTTTTTACCCGATTCGCATATCATATACGTTAGTAGAAAATTATACACTCGAGCCCGCTTATTAGAATATCGCTTAAAGGAATATCCCGCTTAATGTAATACGTTTTTAATGTACCAAACCATTGAAAT